>JAQFYM010002084.1:0-26173 GCA_034694785.1 Agrenia bidenticulata | reverse complement strand
GGTTTATTAGGTCACAGCACATATGTATTTGTGCAGTCATAAGTGCTTTTGGCTTGTATATTTATATACAACAAGGCCATGCGTTTTACATTGTGACATATAGCGCATTAAAAAAAAATTTACAGAGAAGTTTTAATTACACGAAAAAATGTTTTCTTAGTTTGTGTAAACGTTGCATTATACAGAAATCAGCGAATTTAGTTAGTAAAGAATGAAAGTGGGCATTCGATACAGTTTTTACCACAGTATTCATCATTTCTAAATCCAATCAAAAAGTTTTTTTTCTCAACAAAAACAAATGGTTCAATCTGAAGATGCACAAAACATAAAAATTGTATCTTAACCTATTAACAGTACTATATGAAACATAACCTTGGTGCATGTAAGCGTTTTAATAAAAATGTTAAGAGTATCTATGTGAATAAAAAAGTTCTATCAATCGAGGAGAATTATAAAAAATACTTTTACACCATAACCTTGTTTATTTATGTTTTGCAACCTTAATATGCGCTAATTTCATGTTTTTTTCATTGCGCTTTTGAGTTTTTAATTTAGATTGATTGAACTAAAATACAATTTGGTTTAACGTAAAAAAAAAGGTTTTAAATTAAAGTTAAATTGATCAAACTAAGATCCAATAAACATGAAAAACCCTGATAAAGCAAATATATGAACTTTCTGTAGATTCATATGTTTTATCGTCTTATTCAACGTTTCCTGCATGGTCATGCAAGCTCAAACAGCATCAAATACTGTCATATAATACGATCAAGCATTAACCTTTGTCTACGTCATGTTTTGTCTAGCTTCACGTCATAATAAAATGTAATGGGCAAATTTCCTAATGGGAGTATTTTTCTATATAGAATTTATCGGTATCGAAAGATAATACACATTTTTATTGTTAGCTAGACATTGGTTCAAAGCTCAACGCAATAATCAACACTGACACGTATAGCAATAGAACTATGAAACAGATTGAATGCACTTGTATACTGGAAGAGGTGCGAAAAACACCCTACAGCCTAGTTTAATTACTTTTATAGAATTTCTTTTGCTTACTGCAAAACAAGGCGCGTATATGACGGTGTAAAATGACGGAATAGATAACTGTTGATTAATCGTTAAACGGTATAATACATAAAATGACCCGTATTATCTTAATCAAAGATATGCATAATAACCTTAGACTGATGCACTATTAAACGACAATACAAAACCAATGTCATTGCTCCGTAAATGTCTGTGGGGTATAAAACTATACGAAAAAGACTGTTAAATCCGTTCATAAAACAAAAACTCTACGGCTGACACAAATAAAAAAACAAAAATTAAGTTATTAACTTAGACGTCGTAGTATAAGTATGTATTACATCAGCGATTTTAGTCCCCGTCTCTATAATTGTTATTTAAGATAACACTGTTAGCAAGCGACCAAAAAAAATCGAGAATATGTATTCTAGTCTTATAAACATTATTCCCATGACTTTATCTAACTACCAAAAAGCTGCTCTTTAGTATTTGCATAAAATGTGGCGCTCCAGTTGCTACATTCCTACAAAAAATTTGTTGGTTGTCACATATTATAATGCAGTTATCCAAAGTATATCATGCAACTATAAGACGTCTTTTAAAGCCAGTCTAAGGTAAGAATTTTGAAAGAGAATTCACAGTATAAAAAAACCCTTTTCTAAGGATGGTCAGATCGAAACAATCAACGTGTCATGCGAATCTTAGTACTTAGGAACCGAGTAACTGATAATATAAGTGAAGCGTTCTTGTATAATCGTTAGACCCATACGTTATACGCGAAATAAATACGACACTAAAAAATACTGGAAAGCATAAAATGAAAAGTGATAATCGTAAAAAACTACCTCAGCCTGGTGCTACTGCGATAAAAAAAACCTTACAGCCTGCCGTAGTTGCATTTTATTGTAGACGACAAGGAGAAACTTGGACGATCTAGACAGGTTTGAAATCGCCAGAATTTTTCATACTAAAAAATATCGTACGTCATCAAACCATCACCAGCTTACCGGGCCTATTGACGTATGTTTGTCTACGCATACTATAAACATTATATAAATTATCAACTGCCTTTTGTTACAGAGGCATGCCTCATGTATTTCAGGAAAATGCAAACTCAGCAAAACAACCTGGCTGTATATCGCAAAATCATGAGTAACCTATGGCGGGGTAAGTGTTTTTGCGTTGCGTATTTGCAAAGATGACATCTAGATTTGTACGAAAAAAAAACTGAGCACAATACAATGCTAAATGTTGTATGAAAATAAGCAACATTGACGTCCGCGTAAATCTTTGAGAATACCACACGTTCACACACAAGACTTGTAGATATGAACAGGAGCAATAATGCACTATCACGTTAAAAAAGTACGTTTAAAAGATAGCATAGTACACAGAATAACTCAAACATGAAGCAGTCCAACGCTTTTTGAGAATGGTAAGTTTTACACTTCACTTTTCAAAACGCAACTATTCTGTTACGATCGAAATATTTTTTTGCAGAAATTCTCTGTGATATTTTTTGGAATCACGAGAGAAGTAAAGAAAAAAGAAAAGTACACGATTCATAGAAACAGCAAACTTAAATTTTTTTTTAACACTTAAACAAAGATTTTGATGTAGAAGCGACCGCTTTCGACACAATATTGGAGACAGTTTTATAACAAACATAAAAAACTGTTGCTTATTTTTAAAGGGGGCACACTTCAAGTATAAAAACCATGCTGCGACAAAAAAAAAAAAGTTCAACCAGTGCGTTAGCCATTGGAAAAAAACAAGCATTTCCGTGCAGGTATAAATTTTCTCCTAATCAACTAGTACTGTGCAATACGAACACATGCAGTTTTTGCGGCGCTCGAAGTTGCTAAAGTGTCGTTAAAATAGAAAGGCATGTAAGATTCCACATATTGAGTAATATTATAGTCCTCCCAGGCCGCTTTTTAATGGTCGCACCAGACAGGCTTTGGCAGGCTTGTAAAAACGATAAAAAACAAGATGCAGCCAAACAGTTCAGATAAGGAAGTGAAGGTGTGTATTAATTGTCTATCGTATGACTATTTGACGGCATGCACAATTTACATACCCTATTCTTTTATCTTTATACTATGAACTGTGGATATGTACTGGGTTATCTATAACATAACAAAATTTGAAATAACGACGTCACCCCTCTCGTAATACTTTGCAGCTCTGCCAAAAACATAAAAATACCGCTTCAGCCAATTCCACGTGTTCAAAGTTTATTTCTTGTCAATTCTAGTTTTAATAAAGCGTTTAAATGCAGATACAAGGTTGCATCTTTTGTCAGCCGTGTCTTTTAATTTCATATTTTAAAAAATGTAAAATGTATTAAAATAAAGATTTTACAAGGGTTCAGTTTATTTGTTTTGCAAACTTTCAGCTTTAAGCAAGGTTTTGAAAATAAGTGTAAAACACAAAAAAGTCTGTCAAACAACTTTTAGGTAGATTTAGCTGGCTTAGGTGGGCGAGAAGTCGAGATGATTTATGCAGTTGTCAAAAAAAAGAGCGATAGATAGTTTACTTTTCTTTTTAAAAATGGTAAATTGTTTTTATTTTTTCGACTAAACGAAATTGACTATAATACTTTCCTAGTAAACGTTTTACATCAGAGTGCGCATTAATGTCTAAAAGCGACTGTAAAAAGAGATCTTGTATTCCCAAGTTAGCGAATAGGGTCCTTAGCACAAAAATTGAATTATAATAACGCTTGTCCACTACATTAAGCAAATAAGAAAGTAGACCGTGTTAATAACACTACAAAGCAGGCGACTAACCACGCGAAAGCACGGTCGTATTAATTCGTGAAACCGTACATGACCGCAACCACAGTTACTTTTAAGGCATTAGCATACGTCCCGATATGGCAACCAGCCAAAACGTTTACAAGCTGTGTTTCTAATACAATTGTTATTTTATGATGTGACTTTTTACGTACCAGCAGACAAGTTTACATCTGAAAGCAAAACCTTATACATTTCACACAACTGTGTTGATAAAAACCATAATACTTAAAAAAAAAACCGTTGTAACCGCAAGTCCTCCTTATTGAGGCACAAAGATTTCATATATTGCAACAAAAACAAAAAGTGCCATCCGTCGCAGTTGCAAAGTTTTGTACTCGGGATTTATACGCTACACTATTTTAAGCGTTTATTAAATACACAAATATAACTTTGTATATTATGTATAAGGTTTAAGTATAAATAGGCATCATAAGCCATGCGCATAAACTTTGAGAGTAGTACGCACCTGTCGGGAGTTTATTTCTTTTGGAAAAAACCTTGCCGACTAGAGACGCAAACTGGCAAAAGATGTGCGAGCCATGGTTTATATAAATCTTGACCGCAAAAGTACTAATCCCAAAGGTTGCAAATCGCGTATCTAGTTAAATACGACGTACCAGTGTTTTTCTGCAAAAAAGAAAAACCGAAAAAACATAAAGTTGCATGCATAAAACTTTATTGCCTTTGTTTTTGTAGGTAGCAACGTTGCCACTTAGTTGCGTGTACTTTTTAATTTTGCGTATATGTTTACAAAACATAGATTCTCGTGCTAAGTTAGACAAACATATTTGCATGGCGGACTTTTTACTGCAAAAATGTTGTATAGATAATTGACCCTAGAACAGGGGTAACCAAAAACAAAAAAAAAAACACAATTAAAGAATTGCAAAAAGATTACATAATCGATCAATACACATATATTAAAAGTAGTTTGTAAATTATTTTGGTAATTTAATTTACCTAAGATTTAACTCTTCCTTGTTTCTTTCAAACTCAGTTTGTTCAATTTCTAACTTCGTGATATTTTTGAACTAAAAATAGTAAAAATTGCACAAAAATACATACAAAAAACAAAACAGAAAAAGTATGCAAAGGCGCAATTCGATGTACGAAACAAAAAACGAATGATAAATAAGTAACATCGAATCGAACCAGAAGACACAACATTTAATAAGTGCACATATTTACAACAACTAACACATTTATTAGTTTAAGCAAAAATATTTGCATAATGAATCACAAATAAGGTACGTAGAGCCTTTAAAAGCATAAAATTATGTTTTAGGTAATGCTTTTTAGATTTAAATTTTTAAGATTCCGTAAAATACATTAAAATGAACAAAAAGTAAACAAAACATTTAGAATTTCCGATAACTTGTAATTAATAATTTATTCTAAGATATTTGGCGTATAAAATCGATTATCATGTTATTACGAAAACATGATAATATCGGGAAACACAGAAAAAAGTATAAAACTATTACAACTCACTATGATGTGTGAAATGTATAGAATACACACTTTTTTTCTATAATCTTATAAAGAAATTTCCAATCTGTAGGATTCAAGACAAATACAAATATTAACAATGAACAAAATTTAGACAGTTAGATACAATGCGCATAAAATCAAAGCTGCAATGTATACAAAAGAGTGTAAACAAGTAAACCAGGCATAGTTCAAAATTGTTTACGTAACAAAATATTTGTTTTTTTACAAAAAAAAAAGTTTACAAAAATGTAGACACGAAAACCTAAAACAAATTCGTAAAGCATGTTAAGCATATTTAATACAAGATTTATTGGTAAAAAACACAAAAAGTTTTATTTTCATGGGGCTTCACTGTAATAATAAGTAAACTTTTTATTTTAGTTTAAAGGTTGATTTGCTTACTATCTGAAAACATTTTTTCTATTATTAAAAAAAAATTTTTGCGATATGCACATGTTCATGCTTTTGTGCAAAAACGTTTTTGGCTGTTTCAAAAAGAGAAAAATGCCAGTTTTTATACATACGTGTTCATTTTTTTTCAAAAACTATTTTTTCTTAATGGGATTTATTTTATAATTTTTTTTTTTATTTTGTGCGAAAAAAATATAAAACGTCTTTTTTTTGTATGTTTTTATAAAAAACATATTTTTGGTCCATGTCATATATAAAATAAGAGTTTTTTATGTCCCGTATAAAACAAAAATTGTTTTGTTGTTCTTTAGCTATGAATTAGGGAACAAAAAAAAATCTCTTTTATTCTTTTATTTTATACTCCGACAAGTTTATAACATCGTGTTCATTATCATTTAAATATACAACGGGATTAGTTTCAATACTATCTTACACCTAAGTCGACAAATTCAAATACGATCGCTTTACTTTATCATTTGATAAGAGTACAAATTTGAGTGTTTTGACTGAATCATGAAGAAAAGATAAGTAAAAGAAGTAGCGGAGCGCAAAAATACATGGGTATTTTATGTAGCATGCAAGTAAATAGACCAGAGCTTTTGTTTAATACGCTTTGACGAATTCCATTAAACCAAACCTAATGCCAATTTTACCAAAGATACGAAAAGAACAATTTTCAGTGCTAGAAAATTTTTTAGCTCCTAGCATTTCAACTGGGAAAGAATGTATCATCCCAAGTACTATTTTTAAACATGTCGTAAAAAAAACGGCAAATAATTTTAAATTGAAAATAAAGTCGAAGAGACATAAAACACAAAGAAGAGTTTTATTCGATGTTCAATAAATTCATGTTTTTACAAAAGAAAATGCCATTTAAATAATATATAGAGCAACAGCATTTATTGTGTAAAAAGTTAAAAAGAGCCTGATGACTATCAAAATTAACATTTCCAATCTTTGTGTACAAAAAAACTTGCGAGTAAGTTTTTTTATTTGGTTTATAACATGAATACTGTTTTTTAAGACAACAACTAAAAAAGAAATATTTACTGTTAAAAATCTTTTTTTTGCGTCTGATTTTTTTTAACGAGTGATAATCATTTGGAATACATGATATTTTCTTGTAGCAATGTTTTAAAACAATATAATTAAGGGTTGCAAAACTAACACTTTTATAAGAAAAAACGAATAACGGATATTAAAACAGACAAATACCAAAACTGAATAAACTTATGTGTTTGCCGTTGCACAAAATATACATGAAAAAAAGAGGAATTGTCGAAACAGTCTACATAAGTAATGTAAAAATGTATAATTTAATTTTTTGTAATATAAGTCTAATTTAGTAACCTATAACGAACAAAAAATACATTATATAAACATTTCCAGTAGTTCTTACCGTGCTAGTTAATTGTCATAAAAAAACCAGACTATACATTTTTACAGTACTTTAAAAATAATAAAAACCCCTTTAGGTAAACTACATCTGCAATAAATGTATCTAAAAAAATATTTATGTTAAATTTTTTTTATGTAAAACTTTGTTTTCTATATTCTTCATTTTTTTACGAAACTGCGATTAAAAGATTACCGTCTTAAAAAAGCAAAATGTAAAAAAAAACTATAAAAAAAGTGTAGTTCTTGCTTTGCATAAAAAGTCCTTCATATTTATTTCTGTCTATGATTTTTTTGAATATCAAGTAAGAATGTGCATATTGGGCAAGTCTTATTTTACTTTTATACTTATACATTAACAAAATTCTAATTTTTATTTGTGCGCGGCTGAATAAATTTTATAAAATATATATACCGCTTAGATTTTTAAACAGTTTATATGTTGCGGCAATGTAGTCAAATGGCACTGTTTTCATTTCCTAGGCTTACCACCATTTAAGGACTCACTTATATTATTTATTGTGCCCAAAATAATAGTTTGCCTGCAGCAATGTATAAATTGCCGAATTGACTACAATTGATGCTAACATATATAGTTTTAGTAAAACAGGTACCTATTATCTTAGCTTATAAAATAAGCTAAACTGTCAACTACAACAAAGATTGCTATCAAATTGATTGAAACTTATAAATAAACATTTAAACAATACTAATATTTACTCCTGATTATTTTGTTACAAAAAGAACCAAATATCTTCAAAACTGACTGAAACACCTTGTTTTTCGAATACAAAGTAATTTTGTTGCAACTGTTAAATACCATGAATTTTAATCGTAAAATAAGAATTTTATTTTCAATTTTAGTTTTTTTTATATATCGGTAGAATAAAATAAAAAATATGTTTGTTATTTACTGTTCAATAAAAAAAAAATAGTCAAAGTGTTGTATTAAAAATCATATTATTTTTTTCAGGAAGATGAACGCTCGGTGCACTTTTTTTTTATTTTTTACGGTGTAATTTATATATAATCAACCTGAAGTGTTGCATAAAAAACATCTATGCAAATAAAAAAAATAAAAGCTGACAAAACATAAAAATTTCATGTTTATCTTGGTATACAAAAAGGTATACACATCGTATTTACTACGTTATAATAAAATTTAAATCTGTTTAATTTATATTACTACTGTATCTGGTATTTTGTACGTATTATGACAGCTTGAAAATTATCGTATTGCACGTACTCCGCAGTATAATAAACAAAGAGCAAAAAAAAATGAGCCTATACAAATAAAATATTGTATGGTATCGTTGTAGAGTTCTGGTATCTTAAAACTGTCGTACTTAAAAGCGTTATCAAAGCAAACCTTTATATTATTCCACGGTGCCACACTGCACAGCATGCCGTAAGTATAACAACTAAAGAGTTTCCAGTTCGCTGTGTATTCATGCATTAACAAAGTAAAAAACGAGTACTTCTATACTTGTAGATACTAGTTCTTAAAAATCGTAACCAGCATCCTTTGTACGCAAAAAATGTTATTAAAGAAACCCGCACTTGTAAAACATAAGATGTCAATGTACAAATGACTTGTGCGCACAACCGATAAACCCTACTAATTAGTATATTTGTTTTTGATACTACATGCGATTAATACAGTCGTTAAAAAAACCCTTTTGGTAACATTGTTTTAAAGTTGCATTTGCACGCTTCTAATAAGGTTTGTGTTACGTATTTATATTGCATTGCATCGAAAGGTCATTTACTTTTTTTTCTTATTTTGGGTAAACAACCTTACATAAAAATACTCAGGCTCATAAAGAAAGCATTTAAGACTGCATTTTTACGCATTGCAGGATTTTTTTATTGTCGCAAAAACAATAGGCACAGAAATTTTGTACAGATGCGCTATTTATAAGTCTCCAAGAACTGTATTTTATGCATTTGATTTGATTCTTGAAACCGGCCAATTTAAATATTTTTTTTGTTCTTTTGTATCAAAATAGTTTGAGAACATGTTTTTTAATATAAAGAAATAGTTTGTAAAATAAATAGACACTTTCATATGCATTTCACCTAGACTACATAAAGTAATTCCGTGTTATCCAAAAGGTAATATATAAATATTTTGTTCAGTAAAAAGCTAAATGTAGGTTACAATACCTACAAGAAAAAAACTGCATTTTATTTGGCAATTATGTCTTTTGCTATTGTATCATATAAAATGACGACAAATTGGCTTGATTTCTATATGTAGTTATTTGAGTTACACACTGTTGCCCAGGAACGGTAAACTCTTGCTGCGAACAAAATTAAAATCTTTAGTGTTAAAGTTGTCTATACAGCCAATAAAATGTGTATAGGAGACTCTAAGCATGTTTTGTATAAAGTCGATTAGTCTAAACTTCATTCTCAAGCTGTGTTGCAGAATGTCTTTTTAATGAGTTGTTTTCTGTTGTATGTGTTTTGTATCTTTGCCTGCCTATGATGAGCAATTCAGATCAGTAACAGTTTACGTCTGTTCATTGCATAGGGGCAGTTCGAACAAAAATAATAATGCATAACAAACTTTTTTTTTAAAACCTATGATTACGGCTGTTTTTTATATATGTACTGTTTTATGACTGTTTGTTTTGTTGCATACACATATTATATCTTTTTTTTTAGTACAAACAGCATTTATATTTCGATTCATGAACACATGAGTTTTTTTTAAAAAAAACATTGCCTATTTTTGTCAATAACACGGTCAAAATTAGTACTATCAGCGATCTTGCATGCTTATGCAAACATGCCGATATAAGTATTAAAAAATAATTTGTAACACATCAAAGCATACAGATCAATGTTTAATGATTTTAAAACTATATGCTTTAAAGAAAACTCTTGTGATTTTAGATATTTAAAAAGTTTCAAAGCATAAAATAAGCATTTTTGAATCCGACAAGCTGCAATATATAACGTATAAGCTTTATGAGGTATTAAATTAAATCAACATAGAACAAAATTAAAAAAAACGAAATATCTTTATAATGCAAACAAGTGTATGATTAAACAGTTTACCGTTAATCTGCTACAAACAACTGTTTTTTTTGTGTTTGTATATCTTTTAAATACTCTGTGCTTGAACGGTACAAATATAAATATGCTTGTAAATATTGTAGGGTTTGCATGTGCGATAGGCTTGTATGATCTTATTTTACCTTAAATGCTGTAATTATTACAAAAAAACTATAAAATGTAATTAATAAATACAAAAAACAAATAAAACTTTTTATAGAAATACTAAATAAATTTTCTGTATATTAATGGCATTGAAAATATATCAAAACCTAGAAAGATGTTGTAAAATTAACACATTTTTTCGTGTTTTTTTAATAAAAAAAAAGGCCATTTAAAAAGAAAATTAATATATAAAATGCAATAGCTTTGCTGTTTTTGTTCTGATATCTAACATAAACGCATCGTCATAATTATATAGTAGATATGGATATAAAAACCTTTTACTAGCTGAAAGTGCACGTGCTATTTAAATTATTCTTGTGTTTGTATAAAAGCAAAAAGGGTAGTACAATATAAATAAACATAATGTTCTGCAAGTACAATACCTATCAAATGATTTTTGTCAGTTTTCGAAGTGACGTAGTTCGCCATTATTGTAAAAATATAGAAGGGAAACTTTTAAATCTGCATTGTTTCAGTAACTATAGTAAATGTGCGCAAGATTATGTTTAAAAAAATTGAAAAAACAATATTTGGTTTAATACCGACACATATTGTTCTTTATGCAAGTTTAAAGATTAAGCAGGCGAATTATGGCCAAGAGTTGAGTTATAAAACTTTTTGTTAAAAAATATTTTTAAAGTTTAACATCTGAAATCTTATACATTTTAGCGTCAAAAGATAAGTTACACATTAAGATTATATCAAACACTATTCCGTCAATTTTCTTAATCTGTATATAATAAACATGATGTTTAGGATGAGTATCGCAATACATTTAAAATGCTCATAAAAGATAAAAACTATAAAAAAATTATTGTTTGAGTTATTCATAGTTAGGAAAGATACAAATCAAGTACATTTTACAAAAAGAAGCAAATAAAATCTAATTGGCTTTTTTTTAGCAAAAGGTTTTCACAGCGATCACAAGAAAAAAGAGGAAATCTAATTTTAAAACCGAAATAGAAAAAATGGATTATTGGAAAAAAAATAAGAAGCTAAAACTTCAGAGATGCATTTTTCTTTATAAAAGTTTTAAAACGCGACTTGGGCGGTTCAATATATCGAAATAATATAAAGTTTTTATAAGTATAAATCAAAAGGTATTAAGGATAATTTATACTGTTAACATACAGAAAAGCTGCGTTAATAGAAAAAACAATTTTTGTATCATGCAAGAATTCTTTTTACTTGTTTTTTTTTGTTTTTCATGATATGACAAAAAAATACAAAATTTTACAAAAAAAACAGTATAAACTAATTCAAAAATTAAAAACCAAAAAATAAAGTTCAAATGTTAAAAAATATTTAGTAACAGTGTCATTTATATAGAAAATAAAAAAAAATAAAAAGGCTTTTTATTTTTGTAAAATAAATATAGGTTCGACGAAAAGAACGTGGTTTATTTATAACATTTAAACTGCTGTTTTAAAGCCAAATATACTATAAAACATGATGTTTATTATGCAACTCTGTAAATTTACCATTTTTAAACAGTTAAATGTAAAAACATTAAAAAATGTGCTCTTAACGCTATATAACCAGGCGACACGTCAGTTGACAAGGTTTGAAGTTTAAAAATAAAAAACTGTTTTTGACTTTGTGTTAATATTGTATTATGTCTAATATGTATATCCTTACGTAAATTATGCATATTGAATAACTGTAGTTTACAATTGTATTATCGAAAATATAAAAACAAATTGGCAGTAAAAAAATGTTACTAAACTATGACCTTTTACATTTTTTGCCGGTAAATCTTAACCACTTCTTTTAAACTTGCCTTAACTGCATTACTATAAAAGATATCTATGTATATAAATAAAAAAATATCCCCCCGTGCATGCCTATCAAAACTATCAGTCACTTGAATATAGAAAAAACACTTTGGCTGTTTGGGCAAAAAATTGATTAACAACAGTAACAATGTTTTAACTGTACTTTTTTTGTATTTAGTTTTTTTATATTTGCAAAAAAAAAAATTGTAAATTTTAGGAATTTGAAATAAAGCTTTAGCGAAAAAAACTTTAAAAACATTTATATCCTCAGAAACAAACAAAAATGTGTCAATTTTCATCTTAACATTTTCACCAAAAATGCTTTTGCATAAATCTGATTTTTATTGCATCGAAAAATGTTTATTTGGTATAATGCGTTTTTAAAACACGCAGCAGACATTTTTTGCTGATAAGAAAAAGTAATCTATTACTACCGCTATATAAATAAAATTAAAAATATCTTACCGTATTAAATTTAACTAATAAAATTGTGTATTTATAACGTAGATTTTATTATTCAGATTTTTGTTCTATAAATTATACATGTTAAAATATTTTATTATATGAATATAGTCTTTTTTTTTAATTTAATTTTTTATGTTTTAAATTTACTTTCAATCGCAAAAATGAAAAGTTCGGAAACTAGGCTGAAACACAGGATGTACTATAGGCTAAAAATTGTATTTTATTAATAAAAAAACTAGTATTATATTTTGCGCGTAAATATATCATTTTTTACTTCGAATAGGTTTTACATACGCAAATATAAATTAACAAAAGACTTTTTTGCTCTAATATTTTACGTTAGAGAAATACTTGCAATACAAAGCGAGAATTACGTGAACCAGTATTTCTTGTTTTTATTTGTACACAGAATGTAGTAAAAAGTAAGTAATCTTGTTTTATTTCTTCAGCGTCCAAAAATCAAATACCTTGATCAATTTATATGATTATAATATAAGTATTCTGTTTACTTTATATCGTATTGTGATAACAAAATATCAAAACGTACCTGCCGATAAAATTAAATATACCGTATTTTTTATCTTATAAGAGACAACAATGTTTGCGTGAAATTATTTTAATCGACGATAAAAGTTCATGATATAAAATTATTTTAAAAATTACTTCTTGACTCGATCTATGTGGCAGACCATACATATTTTGGGTCTCTTATAGTAGCAAATTAGCTGCTAAAAAATGCTGTAAATCAAATTGTCGCTCTAAAATCCTGGTTCTTATAAGATATAAAATACAGTATATAAATATTGTTGTTTATTTTTTGTTTTTTTTTATACAGTTATCAGGCTTGAAATAATTTTTATAGTATTTTTTATATTATCAAATACTAGTATATATTTTAGAAAGGGTTGTTTTAGAGAAAAGTTGCAGAAAAATGTTAACTTGTTGTGGTTCGCAGATTTGTTTTTTATATTTCGTGGCATTCCTTAGTTTTTAATAAGTACGGATGTTTGAGTTTTAGTTGTATTGATATTTTTATATTAGATAATTGCTTTATGTTCATTTTATTATAATCAGCAAACAAACCACTCTAGAGGATATAAAATGTCTAACATTTGATTTTTTTTTTTTACAGTTTATATGCTTTGTCTTCTGGTTTGAAACAGAAGTTTTTTACATATAAAAGTTATATTATGTGTATTTTATGCGTTTTTACATACATAAATCTTTCTTTGTAGTAAGTTTATCAAGTACGTTTTTTTTTGTAACTTTTGTAGAATTTAGTTTTTCTTCTTTTTAAAAATATCCTAATTTGAAAATTGATCAAATCACAGGAAATAAAAATATAAAAGAGTGAAAATTTTGAAACCAAAGTTAAGAAAATTTGCAAAATAGGTTACTGCTTGTATAAACAGGATTGGATCAGTAATCTTTATATATTTCTATGATTTTCTTTTGCATTTTCTAGCCTTAGTTTAAGAGGGCACTTACCTATGGGGAATCAATAATCTAAACCAGGGCGTCTACTGGAGCTTTTACCATATATAAAATAAATTTTAAATCATTACAGAAATAAATTGGCAAGCGCAAATAAATCTACAAAAACAAGTATAAGGTCCCACGATAATTGCCTTATAAGAACTTTTTTACTATTAATGCTTATAAATATCTGGTTTTTTTTTATTTGTCCCTACGACCAAATTTGCCGAGCCGTGATCTAACCGACATGCCTCATTTAATTGATCCCTAAAACTGAAGCAAAAAAAAATATAAATTCCTTAATAGAGTTTTGACAATAAATAAAAAAAAACGTTTTATAAAAATTTTAATACATCTTTTATTAAAAACAAACTGTGTCTGCCTTTCTTGGTCTTATATTATATAGACTTCGATTGTACAATTTTTTAAACTGAAGATTTGACAAAATAAAGAGAGCCAGTGAATAGACGACCTACTCATAAAAACAATCACATAATTGAACTACGACACAATATATGTAAGATAGATCAAATAAAGACCGAGTACATATTTTTCTTTTATTTATACTCTAGAAATTATAACAAAAAAAAAATCACAAACATTATTGCATCTCACATAAGACAATAATAATTTATAAATAGAATCAAATCATTTAGATTTTTATAAAGAAAGAAAAATGTAATACATTTACAGTTTGATGCATGAGGTTTTTTCCGATGCTTAACATTTGATATTTTTCTAACGTTCAACAAAAAATCCAAAAGAAGTTTATCAAAAACAAACGTTTATTACTTTGGTTTTTGCATTGAAAAACAAATTGCTAATATCAGTTTTTTTGCAAATTTAAAGAAGTCATTTTTTATGTTTTGCTAGAAAGGTTTATGATAAAAAAGAAATTGTACAAAAAAACACTTAAGATAATAGATATGAAACTACAAGCATTTAATACGTAAGCCTTGTTTTACACTGTCTTGTTTATTTATCAGACCCAACCAACTGTCAAACAATAGTTCGTTTACAAAAAAGACAACAAAAACAGCTTTTTAATGTAAAAATATGTGGATAAAATACATAAATCGTAAGAAACTTGCTTACCAGCATTTAAGGCATATTGCTTAATATATAGAACTTCTAAGTAACTTTTTATACTTTTTATGTTTTGATGTGCTTGCATTATTCGGTACATTATAAGCATCGGTAATTTACAAAAAACTTAAGTATTACGTAAAAAAAAAAACCTGAACACAATAAGCTACTAAAAAAGCATAGAAATTTACATTTTTGTACAATTTGGATAAATTTGCCATGTTTTTTTATACATTTATACAGAAAAAAATTTTAAAACTTTAGTAAGCCTGAAAAAAATATTAAACAATACTTGTCTTTAATATATTATGTACAAAAAGTTCCAAGAAAAAATGAGTAAAAGTTCAAAACGAAAAAAAAACATAATTATGTTATTTTTTTGCCAGAATTAAATGATTTTACGTATTTTTGTTGCTAGAAAAGCACGCAAAAAACTATTAAACACTAAAGGTATTCAAGTAGGTATTTTTTTCTGTACTTTTGATTGTAAAAATTGGTTGATATATTTAAACGAAAACATGCTAAAAATAATGGTTGATTTAATTACTTAGCTTATATTTTATACATTACAAGTCAACAACGCATCCGGCGCAAAAGCATCATATAGTAACTACTCTTTAACAGTATGGAAGTATATCAATAAGCATACCCACAGTTGTAACCTACTTTTGTTAAAAAATCGCGTTTTTCAACTAAAATTTTATAATTGTTACTATCAAGTAAGACCTGCATTAGACCAATATATACTCGGCAGACTTTGCTTGGCAAAGTATACGGGTTTAAGCGGCCTGCGCAAATCTGATTATATGCGAGTAACAAGAAGAATAATAATGTAATGAAACGCTTTAGACTAGCATCAAAAAGCAAAATATAAATAAATCGCCTTCATTGCGATTTCTGTACTAGAAATAGAACTTTTTTTGTCTACTTTTTATTTGTAGTTTAAGTCAGTGTAACACAGATTTTACATTATAGAACTGCAATTTTTTATGTTACGCAATATGTTTGCTTTGAACAATGCAAATCACCAAAAAACAATAGTATATGTTATTTTCATGGATAATCTAGTGCGGGATAATCCGGATACGGTCTGGGCCCGGTTGAAACTACTGTTGTGAAGAATAAAAATAAAAGGCCAGGCCAACCAAAAAAAATACAAAACTCTACGACTAAGACAAAAACAAAATATAATGAGCGCGTTGTTTTGTGTTTTATAATATGAATTTTTGCAAAAAAAAATGTTTCGGCATCTATTTATTTTGTTATATTATCAATAAAAGTCGTGTAAAACACTGTCATAACTTAGTTTTTTTGGCATATTTTTATTCTGTTTACTTTTCATCTAGCATTAACTTTTCGCCTATTTAAACTGTAAACATGAATTTAAAAAAAATAGTAATACTTGGTGTTTGAAGAAAAAGTATACTTTACAAACAATCATTAGACAAGGGCAAAGCCTGTTTGTTATGCATATTTTTGTATAAACGTAAACAAAAAGAGGTAAAAGAATTTTAGGTTTTTTGGCGAAAAAATCTACAGACTTTTTATACCGTATTCCGTGTATCTGTAAAAGTTCCTAAATGCTTTTGTATTGTACCACGTTTTTTTCGCTCTTTCTATATTTTTCAGTTGTTTTCTTTAGTATAACTCGCCATTGTAATTGCTAATTTCATATCCTTCTGTAGATTGATACGAATTTCAAATAAGATTTATGCGCTCTGGCGCTTTCATAAACAGGTTTTTTTACACTTTTAAAATTCTTTATCATTTTGATTTTTCAGCTTTGATTTTTCTTTTTTTTTCAACTTCTCCGTTTTCAACTTTTTTCTAAATTAAATATTCTGTATGTTCTATACATAACTTCGAGCACATATAAATATACATTTTTCTTTTTGTACACCTATTTGTAGTTTTTTAAGCTAATTTTTATAATTCTACAATTTGTAAGCGCAAAATAATCCTTTGCATACATACTTTAGTAAATAGGCACTATTGTAATTTTTTTTGTGTTGTTTTGCTTTTACTTTTTAATAGTTTTTACCCTTGTTGCGAAAATAATTTTTTTGCGTCTTTTATCAAAAAACGTTCTTTGTTTTGTTGCACAGTTTGCAAATTTTCTTACATTTTGTATGTTTTATTCTTTTTAAATAATTATTACGTCGACGCAAAAAATCTTATTTTTGATCTTGCTTCTAAAATTCAGACTAGTAAAAAAACTGCATCACTGCTAAAATTTACTGTATAATAAAAAAAATTGTAAGCTTGTTGTTTTTTTTTTGGTTAAAGCGAAAGTTATTGCTCCTAGATACTCATACCAATCATCATATGCCTTTTTTACGTAAATTTTTCTGTCTTTTGGCATCGGTTCTTTTCGAATCTTAAGTTTTAACATTTGTTTGTAAAAATTTGGTTTGAATGAATAGTGCGTTTTATATAAATATAGCACTATTTGTCAACTTTTCATGTCAAAATGCGTGCTTGGTTCAATTTAGAACCTTTTCAGATTACCTGTTAGGCATTTATTTTTTATTGTTTTATGTAGGTAAGACACTGCTCCCCCTTACACTTTACGAAAGAAAAGTAGGGCATATTCCTTAGGTATTCTGTTACAACAAAATGTTTTTTTTGTTACCATTACTAGTTTTATAAATAAAATTCAACCGGATTCTTTTATATCTTGTGGCTTTAAAAGGCGAAACTGGTTGAAAATACAGATCAATCATTTTTATTTTTATTTGCAATTTGAAATTAAGCATAAAAAAAATAAAATTTAGTATGCTCCTTCAATTTGTCAACCAGTCAAACAATTTTTTGCATTTTATAAACACGATTTGTGTTTTAGTCCGCCCAGATGTCGCGTCTAAGGGTTGCAAAACTAACGATTTAACAAAAATGATAAAATAAGAATGACAACAAAAAAAAAATATTAAAAACCGAATATATATTCTTTTTGTATGTGTATATATTCTATATGCTAAAAAATTTGAATAGATAATAAAAGTCTACACAAGTAATAAAAAAAGGTATAATCTAATTTTGTGTAAAAAATACCTAAGCATAAAACCTAATAACAGCACAATTAAAATAATTAACGTGGATGTAGCAATAGGCCTTTTATGGTATTAATAATGCAGATAAAATGCAGACTGAACACATTTATAGTACCTGTAAGATAAATACATTTCCTATCGTAACTACGTTAGCAGAAATATACCAAAAAGCAATTTGATTGTCAAATTTTTAGAGATACGGCACTTTTTGGTTAATTTATCATATTCGTTATAGAACAGAATGAAATCAAGATTTGAATCATAAAGCCGCAGCATGTTGTAAAACAGCAAAAATCAGTAGTATTTTTGTTTTGTATATAAAAATGCGTTTTTTTTTTTTCGTGCATAACAGTATGAGTATAAGAAATATGTGTGCATATCGTGCTAGCAATTTTCTAATATTAACTTTTTAAGTTACGCAAAATACAAATTTTTTCTACGCGCGGCTAAGTTGAATTGCATATAATGACGCCGCGTTTTTTAATCAGTGTATAGTACAATCGAAATACGTAAATTTCTTGTATTAGTTAATTATCTTAGCATTAACTGTTTATCAAAAAAAGTAATGTATAAACACGATTAAAACTTACTATTATAAAATCGAAACACAACAAAAATTGTGTTTCTAGCCTAGCGTACTTAACAACGAATACGTTTTCTTACACTGGACGATATAACCTTGTTGTATGAAAACAAATTTTGCGTTTGCTAACATTGAGCTGCAATATGCACCAAATATTGAGCTTTTTGTTTATTAACTAATTTTTAAACTGTTTTTGACAGTTATCATGTTTAAAAGTAAATTATCTATGACAGTTGCAATAAAATTTTTTATTTTTTTTTTTTTGTATTAAAATATGTTTTGATTATACATAACTTCTGAAAAATCTCAAAATGGTCATATATATATTTTTTCATTTTAAATTATAATAATTGTCTATAAAAACAAGTATATTCAAATAAAGGAACAAAACATATTAAATGATCTATAATCTAGCAAAACACATACTTTTCTACTCTGCTTTATAAGTTGCTTCTTAGCTGTGAAAACTTTGTCAGCAAATAGAACTTCTATTATGCACAAAAAAGTGTTAGATACATAATACGGATAGTATTTTACTGAAAAAATTGCGTTTTAATAACGATTAATCAGTATATACTATATATATTTGCGTTGTTTTGTATTATCTTTTGTATGAAGAAAAAAGAAAGTTTTATTAAACATGCTTGTAGCAAAGAACCTATTTTTTTGTACAAAAAAAATTTACAAATATCGTATAATGCAGACATAATATACACTTCTATTTTTTTTGCTTAAATACGCAAGTAAAAGCTGTACGTTTGACATTTAATTATGCCAATCAAAAAGCTTAAAGCAAAAAGCAAAAAATCAAAAAATCGTCGTAAAAAAAAGGTAAACATATAAAAAGAACATGCATAAAATCGTGTAAAAAATAATAGAAGTATATATCCTTAGCAGTAAAAAAAGATTGTAATCATCTCACATTGAACTTTGTTACTTATATTTTTTTATTTTAACATTTTGTTAGTTACACCTGCTGTGTTTGTTTACGAGTTAGCCGTATTATCCAATTAACGTTTATTACTAGGGAGCGTAAGATAAGTAGATATACCTAAAATTATTAGCTGTAATGTTTTATATATATGCATTTTGTTTAGATTAGTTCTTATGTATAGAAACAAAAACGCAAGAACACAGCGCGCTTGAAAGGCAAAAATATCTTTATATTTATAATTTTTCTTTAAAAAAGGTTAAATAAATATCACATTTACGTAAACAGATATACACGCTCAGCTGCGTTTTTTTTTCTATTTTCATGGTATATATCGCTCATTACTCAGTTTATGATTGTTTTTGTTGTTTAAATTTATGGTTTTGGGGGCTTTTTATTTATACTATTCAAGAAATATTTTTTTTGTTTTTTAGATCAAACAACTTTTTTTGCAGCTTAGAAAAAAAATAAATATTAAAGTATGAAGCAAAAAGAAAAGTCTATTTTTGTATTTGCCTTTTTTTTTTGAATGTTTTTTAATTGATTTTTTCTATTTCCGCAACTATTATTGTAACTTTTTTTTTGCAGCAAAACAAGCATTTTTTTGTTTTTTGTTTCTAAAAATTTTAATGAGCTATATTGGAATTCCATTGCCAGGACCAAAGTTATTTACGTGTGTTTAGAAACGTTGTTTTTTTTTTATTTTTTTTTAACGTTACAAAATTATTAAATGTTAGTCTTTTGTAAAACGATTTTGCATTAAAATCTATATGCATGTCTTTATCAATTTTTTTTGTGAGCTATAAAAATATTCTTTTACTGTTAAACATTTTGTATTTTTCGTTAGATGCAAAAAGGTATTTGATTCCTGCTCTTTTTGTAACATTAAAAAACATAAAAAATAGATACCTATCTTTTCGACCTTTATTTATTCTTTTGTGTTATTATTTTTTTCAGTATAGCTTGACATTCTTTTTGTACCATTCATCATTTTTACCTTGCTCTTTTTTATAGCAATCATCAATTATAAAAATTGTATAATCTAAGCAGGGTAAAAAACGAAGAAAAAAAATTAATATCGATTTTTAAAAAACAAGTACAGTAAATATTTTTATGTGTAAATACAGGCCAATTTACTGTCATTACTGAAAAAAAAATTATTTTTTTACGTTTAGTGGCGCAGATTATTATGTCAATTTTTTTATGGGGAATGATGGATCGTTTTTGTGTTATCTAGATCATTTTTACAGCAAAAAATGTTAACAAAACCACAGATACTGCATTTTTGTGCATAAATATACAGAAGAATGTACAAAAAATAGAATGTATCTAAATTTCCCCATAATATAGGATTTTATCGTCAATATTTTTAATTTCAACCCATAAAAAAAAATTCAATGTAAAAGTAATACTAATGTAAAAAAAGGAAAAGAAATAAATAAAATCAAATATAATAGACGAAAAACTGAACGCAAAACATATATATAGAATACAAGTTTATACAAGAAAGATATTGAACTTTTACATAAACATAAAATAAAAGCATTAAAAACAACCATGAACAGTAGGAACAAGGCACCAAAATATTGTTAGTAAAATTACTGCCGGCGCTGATCTTCTTTGTGTAAAATCCACGTTGTTGTCATTACAATATATTTTTCTTTTTCTTTAGTATATAATTAATTTTGTTTATAAATATTTCAGATACATCCGTAACAAAAAACCACTCTACGATAAACAGGCAAAATATTCGATTGCTGCGCACAGCCGATCTTTTATATCAATGTATACAGTAATTAGAAAGCATTGAAATTCAAAATAAAAATTTAACAAAAATAAAAAAAACGAGAAAAACAAAAAACTATCAAGCTAGAAATAATAATGATAAAATGAAGTTGGCCAGTGTGGTAGCAGAGCTGTTTTTTGTACTACAAATATATGAAAAAAAAGACAATATACCTTTTTGGAGCTATTATATATGATTTCTATAATACAAATATATAAAGTAAAAACATGGCTAAAAGATCTATATGAGCAAAATAAAAACAAAAAAAGATTTTTTATAAATGGGTATACCGGTAAAAAATATTGTATCGTTGATCTCAAAGACCAGAATTTCGTATAAACGCTATTTTATAACTCATGTGTTTGCAACAAATAATTTGACGAACTGTCAAAAAAAAACAGTAACGTTGCATTAACCAATATATGATACAATCTGCTTTTTAAATCGCCAAACCAAGCTTTTCTGAATATAGATGTAGCTTTTTGTAAACAATTTGATGTAACAAAAATAATAAGTAACGCGATAAAATCTTAAACGCCGAGTATTTACTGTAACGCAACAAACTACGACAAAATAAAATTACGATATTGCAAATTTTACGGGTTTTTTTTGTGTTGTATATATTTTCATGTGTAGTATAATAGGTTCTGTCATAGTTATACATACGTATAACGCAACGAAAAGTATTAAAAGATGTATTTTGCACGTGACGGGCTCAAGTAAATTAAATTAAGTATCCCAGATGTAGTTTTTGTGTATAATGTTGCTAAAAAAAAATTGTTTTGCTATAATATATAGCAGTGATTTTGGCTTTAAGAGAAACTTAAAAAAATTTATTTAATGAAATATGAGATTGAAAAAAAAAGTAAACCGGAAATAAATTGTATGTGCTTTTATTTGATGCATTATTCCTTTATCTCAGACGTCATCAAGGGTTTCGGGCATTAAAAACACAAAGAATTTTACGCTAACAACAAAAAACTATACAAAAGTTCCTTAATTTAAACAAAAAAAATTATAAAACGATTTATTATGCACTTTTTTGCATAACTTTCTGTATCCTGAAATTAAGTTCACATGTAGTGACGCTATCAATGTACAAAAAAGGTATGTTTTGACGTGTACTAAATATTAAAGTATTGATTTATAATATTTATCTACAATGTTCATTGTATGAGGGTTCAAGTGTATATAGGCCTAGTACGAAAAACATTTTTGAGCAAAATAGATACGTCTGTAAGTAATTATGTGCCCTATACTAAAAAATATTTCCTAGTTTAAATATCTTACAACACGACATTGTTATGAAACAACATAGAAAAACACCTAAGCCCGCCGCATTAAAAAGAAATAATTATATAAACAGCATGAAAGGAAATTACAAATAAAAAACGCCTTATACATCATGAATAGAAAATATGCATTTTTTTATATGTAGTTTCTATGTATTATTACTAGATGTTTTTGCGGCAACAATGCAAGAAACAACTATTGTGAATAATGTATAGATTTGCGAATAACAAGTTGTAAAAGTTGAAAATTTTATGCAGTAAAAAACGCATATTTTGGGGGAATAATTATCATGATCTTGCCAAATGTATGAATACAAAACTGATTGCGCGCTCTAACTTAAAATATAAAAAAAACAAAATGAACAAGCAAAAGTAAGACGAAATTCTTTTTTAAAAAGCTAATAACATAGTGAACGCATCGTACCTAAAATAGCTTTTTAGAGTTAACAAAAGCATAAAACAAAAACACAAAAAAAACTGTATTAAGTATGAATATTGTAAAATTATATGTTTATTGTAAGTTGACTACATGGAAAGCACTTTTTAAAAGATTTGTTGTTTTTCTATCGTGTAGATGACAAAGCAATTTATTATAGTCAACATATATAGAGAATGTGGTTTCGCGCAGGTCAACTTTCATTTAAACAGTGTAATTTATTATTAATTGTTACATTGTACAATAAGATAAAGCCATCAAACAATATGCAAGTATCTCTTGCTTCTAAAAACATAATATTTATTATTTTAAAAAAAAATATTTTATAATCTTTAAAAAGCAGCTCTTTAAAATCTTTAACAGTTCAAATCACACATAGAATGTAAGTTCAATTAGTAATATTGTAAAAAAACTGTATGCAAGTAATACATCTTTATATTTTTTTGTTGTACTTTTAATACTGATTTCCTATATTTTTGCACCGCTAAATTATATTATATTTAATTTTTTTCTAGTTACTATAAAACAAGAAGCTTAGAGTTTTATAAGTCAAAACAAACTTCTTTTGTAATGCATATACAAACGAAAACTAACTGCAATTTGCAAAGTACATAAACTTGTTTTTTTACACTTTTTTGTGTTGATTAAAAAATTTTTTCCTTTTTTTTATTAAAAACACATTTTACGCATAAAGTTTGAAAAATGGATATGTAGCCATATTTTGGGCCGTGTAATGTCTTTTTATAAATTATATTGTCTTTTTTGACGTATTTCATAAAAGTCTATTACGTATATTTATACCTTAAAGTAATACTTGTACAATCATTGTATTTTAGGTATGCAAAAAATCTTGTTATATAAAACGTGTCAAACCGTACTTAAATGTAACTTTACCGACAAGATAATTATTTTCCTAGCGTTTTGCTTTGTATCATTGTAAAGCACTTGTTTAGATTGAAAAAGAACAATATCTTGTTTTTTACTTTTTCATCTGGTATAGCTCATTGCAAAACAACTTTATACGCTTTACTTAGTTTTCGCAAGTACAGTATTATGTAAAAAAAATGCGTAGATAATTGATCGGAACTTGAGCCGAACATCTTTGTTACAACAGTCACGAGGTCGGTTCCAATGCTAGTTGTGATTGTGCCAAAGTGATCAAAGTGCGGAAGCGTAAAAAATACCAAATTTCCATTTACGAATATAGCTAGTTGCTTGTCTTTTATTTTTTTGGTAAAGAAACGATACAAAAAATTGCATAAAGGAAAGAAGTATAATGGGTAGTTCAACGTAGGTGTAAATGTACGAAATGTATTGCATAATATCAAACAAGATGTTTTTCTTAACATTACCTAGTGTTTTATACACATTGAACAAAAATTCACGACTGTTTCATACTAAGAATAGACATATATTACAATAAAAATACATCGTACATAGCTGTCTTTAGTTTTTTGTAATTCAGCAATGCAAAAATCTTTTATTTTTCAGCTGTTTTTGTTTTGCTAGTTATCATTAAAAAATGATAAGTATATATGTCAATATTTTATCAGTGTAACCTCAACATAAAATGAATGATATTTTTAACTGTCTTTTTAAAAATCAAATCGTATTCCATGTACCTGCTTATAGAATATTTTTTGCATATTTCATAAAAAAATGCACATGATAAAGTTTTTTGACTTTTTTATCATAATAAGAAAAATGCGTTTTTTTTTAAGGTAATATTTTTTATAATATTTTTTTAGCGCATTCATTCTATAATTTGTTAAAACGTTGTAGTAATCGATTTATTTAATGCATGTTTTTTGTAGAACATTAAAACACAGCCGCGCGAGTTCCTTAAATTTATTACTCATACTGCTCTATCTATGTTGCAAATTTACGGATACTATTCTAGCGCCGAGTATATTTAATATAAAAATTAATGTATAGAAAGTAACTTTAATCTGAAAAAAAAAGATTCATACAGCAATAATATTAAAATATAAACGATACGTCGTCTTAATGTTTTTATGTGTGCAAAAAAAAAATTGCCATATACCTTGTTATTGCCAAAATATGTTGGTAAGCCTACTTTAAGAACGCGCAGCCATTTTTATAGATACAAACATTTATTTGACGTTTCCGTATACCAGAAAAACAATCTTAACGTCGAAAAGTTATTTATGTGCACTTCTTTATAAGTATCTGTATGATGACTACTTATTTGATAATACAAAATGCTGATTTAGGCGCCAATAAAAAGTAATCGTAAAACATTTGCCTTTTTTTTGTTGGTAATTGTGGTTTCTTTAATAATCTTGTATAGTACTTTCGTTGTTATGTAACAGCACTTTTGTTGACTACATTAGCAGGTTGCGTACCCAGACATTTTTTATCTAGCGATAGTCAGTGTTTTTTTTTAAAAGGTTAGGCTTTAAAAGCTTGTATTTCGATACTTATAGTTGGTAATAATTTTTGAAAAAATTAAATTTAGAAATTTGTTATTTGGATTCTTGAACCCTTTGGCTTCTTGGCCGTTTTTCTTTTTTTTCACCCATAGATATATTAGAAAAGATAAAATTTTTAATACATAAATAAAATTATGTAAGACAAAAGAAAGGTATACAAATGTAATATTTTGCAACTTCAACGGTCTATTAAGTGGCAATATGTATAAAGAACAATTCAACATGATAATTTATTGTTTATTGTTTTTGTTTCTTTCTGCTCTGTTTCATGGTGGGTTAAAAATTCGAATACTCGAATATTTAAAAATCAAATTATTCGAACTGTTTAAAGGTATTCTAATATTTGAATTTTCAAAAAAGATATTCGTAGTGTTTTTTTCAAACCTTTTATTTTCAGTTGACAAATAGAAAACTAAATAAATATAACCAAATTATTTTTTACTTGCCAGTTTATTGTTCATCAACTAATAAAAACAAATGAT
>JAQFYM010002083.1:0-26177 GCA_034694785.1 Agrenia bidenticulata | reverse complement strand
TCCCCGGGTACCCGGTAATTCAATTTTTTGCCTTTTTTTACCCCCGGGGAAAACAGTCCCCGGGGAATTGGAGGCCCTACTAGTAATGCCCCATTTATGCGTCATATAAAAAAGACAAAATAACGGTATAAGAGCATATTTGAGAAATTTAATTTTGCAGAATGCTACAAAGTGTAAATAACTATTATCTTTTACACATTTCTTGATTGTAGAATTTTTGATATTCATATTATATACATTCAAATTTTCGAAAAAATTATAAAAATTATTAAAAAAAAAAAATAAAAAAAAATATATAAACACAAAAACAAGCCATTAACGCATTCTGAGCCCATGAAGCAACGTTGCGGCAATTTTTTTGTAAACGGTTAACACTAAAAACACATTGATAAAAATATTTTTGTATGCATTATTTCCTTTTATTTGATGTCACCTTGTTAGTTTTTAGAAGCAAAAAAAAATATACTCGCATCAATTTCATATTTTAAAAATATTTTGCAAATTATTAGCAGACGGTTGCCTTCGGAAGATTTAATTTTTTAAAAAAAAATATCATACTAAAAAAATTAATGACTGTATGTATATTTAAATGTATATTATATATGAAGTTTCATTTTTATTTGTATATGTGTATGTATACCAAATATTTTACCCTGCGGCATGTACTGTTTTTGGAATTGCGACGATTACGCAAAAAATTATTGCTTTGCTTTCAATGCAAGGTTATATTTTGTTAAAAATTTACTTTAAATGTTCTTAATTTACTGAATTAGATCTAGCAAGCTGTTTTTTTATTACTTAAATGTTTATTCTAAAAGATTCATTGTTCATAATTTTTTGTTTCATGCGTTTATTACACGCTTTTTACTTCTTTTTTTAGGTTTTGGGGGCTCCTTAGGTGAGGGTTCAGTACATGCCCCTAGTGTCTTTCATTAATCCGCGTATGCGTTAATATACGTTAAAATCTTTGATAAGAGTATAAGTACGCAGCAATCCAAATTATAAAACCAATATCTTAAAGATTTGAAATAGTAGATTTACAATCAAAAAATCTAATAATGCTAGTTTATATTAATATATGGCATCTAAAGATCACCATACATGTTCCCTTTTTTTTATAACCCAATACAATATGTTCTTGATGTTCAATAAAGATACGATGCAAATACTAATAGATTAAAATGCATTAAAAGGAAGAAAAAGTATTAAATACACTTTTATTACTACTGCAGTTTATTCGAAGAATTTTTTTATTGTCTATAAAAATATTTAGAAAAAACTTGCCTTTTAGGAGCATTGTTAAGTATTTAATCACAATACTAAAATAGAAAAACAACCAAACCAGATTTTTATCACCTAAGATTGTCTTCAGCACATTTTTCGTATATTATAATACAAATACCTTTTTTTTAAGCATGATTTTACGGATTTTCGTGTACTTATTACCGTGGCCTTTTCATAAATATCAAAAATACAAATTCCGTAAAACCCGCAAAGAGTTTTTTATAGTACAACAAAGTAATACCCAAGACACTTGCATATTTGTTAGTTATATTCATAGACGGTGTCACTTCGTATACCCATAAGATAAATTGTTTACCATTTTGTTAATTAAAAACACATATTGTATTGCTATCGGAAGCTCAATGCATTAGACTTGCCTCATCAATCAAAATTTAGTTTATTTATAAGCATTTTCACTTTTTATTAAGTGCAAAGTTTCTTTAAAGTGTGTTTGTCATATAAAAAAGTCGGTTTTACTAAACAGGTTTTTCTACTCGTAAAAGTTTTAAAACATGTTTTATATTTTTTACATCATACATTTTTTGTACCTCTATTTGCATCCATATAAATCAGCGTACTTATACACTGTTTTTCGGTGATTGCAATTTTTTTGCCAGCATAAGTATACCTGAACATATAATGTTGATATAAAAACCGGAAATATAACCTGGTAATATACATAATCTAAAAAGAAGTTAATGCAATAATATCAATTTATTTGCCTACCTATATATAAGAAGTTTTAGTTTGGATTCTGATATTATGCTTTGTAGTAGAAAAGTATAAGGAATGAATTTTTCAGGCCATAGTTGAAACAAAAAAAAACTTAAATTAACTCAAAATTAGTTAAAAGCATGTTGCATACTGCAAGAATTGTACAGATCTTACAAAAAAATAAAAGAATCAAAAATTATAGTTTTGCAGCAAGAAAACTTTGCATTAACTGTCAAAACATACTATACAAATACTTTAAATAAAGTGTTAAAACATAGCATGTACTTTTCGTATCGTAAACAAACAATTTATAAAAATATAGGGTAAATTTTACCACAAATTATCAATAATATTACTTTTATCGACGGGTTTAATAAATTTTCTTTTATAACTATATAACCAAATATAACCCGATTTTAGTGTTTTAGATTAACAAAAAATAACACATCTTACTAATGGGATTTTTTGGAAACCCGCTTCTTCATGCGAGTTTCGTTCACTAAAACAAAAAAGGCTGCGCATTTGATTAATACATTACATAAAAAAAAGTACCCCATTACCCTGTATACACTTTATGACATCATATGGTGTCATGAAAAAAAGCTTCATAATTGGAAACGACACATTATGTCGTCGTGAGATAAGATTTGTAAAGTGATGATGACACTATATAGTCTCATAGCCCTTGAAGAAAGTTTAAATAAATTAAAGACACCAAGAGAAAAATAAAATAATTGGTAAGTAGTAGCAAATGTCTTTATACACCCATGCTTGGCTTATTAGGCTTACAATCTGTAATAACTGTTAATTTCTTATATAAATAAAGTGTATAAGTAGAATTAGGGACAGCATAGTCCAAGAAGAATACTGCAATGTGTGATCAAAAAGCGTAAAAAGTATTATTTGTATGTTAGGATGTTTTTCATCATATTATTGATATATGTACACGGAGAAATACAAGCAATAAAACATGTATCTGACACGGATTATGAAATAACGTGCCCCATATATTATAACACAATAAAATTAATTTATAAACGTATTTGATATCTAGTAGTTTGTTTTTAGACACTATTTTTCTTGTATTTAAAAACCATCATAATCTGAAATTTGATATCTTCCGAAAACTAAAAAAGTAATAATCCCCCCCGCCAAAAGTGTATAAGTGTTAGGTGCCTTTTTAGATAGTGGTTCATTTTCAAAATTGCTGTTTTTCAAAAGAAAAAAGGTAAAGGTATTATATACTAAACTTTCAAATGCATGTATTGAATGAAAAAAATCAAATTTTTTATTTTTCCCAACAATAAAAAAAAGATTTAATCTGTAAAGGTGCGAAATCTTTTCTTTAGCAATACCTCAGAATTATCGGCAAAAAAAAAAAAAACTATGATGCTACTGTTTTAAACCTAAAATGCCGCAAAGATTACCGCAATTTTATTCTCGCTTGCCTCAATTAATTACGAAAAACTTGCGTTTACAAAACAATGTTCTCTATTTTATTTAGAACGTAGTCAAAAATACCCATTGTCATTAAAAATGGTACTTTTTATCTCTTTAGATAAAAAATACTTGTCCTAAACAAAAACATCTTGTCTTTATTTTAAACTTATAAAAACTCTAGGCTACAACGCAAATTGTACACATTCGTGTTTATCTTTTCGCTATGTAAGGATATACTCTTTGCTATTTCATTTTGCAAACCCGTGTATCTATTTTAGCTTTTTTAGACATTAATTCTTTTATTATACGCCATTCTATACAAAAACACATTCTAACGGTTTTTAAATGCAAGATCGTTGTATTAAATTACACAGAAAAACGTTTTCTAGCCTGAGTTGTATTGTATGTAACGAAAAACAGGTTTATTACTATTAAGAATAAAAAACCATTCTCTGGTACCCTTTGACTTTACCAATATATATCTGTTTGCATATATAAAGCAAAACTAATGTGTTTTTAGAGAAAAAATTAAAAAAAAGTTTTACCTATAGTAAAAATTGTTTTTGAAAATTTAATTTTTGCAAATAATGTAATATTTTTAATAAGTTGTTATATATTTTTATTCATTTTAGAATTTATATAAATAAACAACAAAATCATCAAATAATATAATTTTGTTCATTAGTGTGACATTTTTTGATATTTACTTAATTGAAATTCGCTATTGTCCAGCGCTCTTTGCATCAAGCAAAAAGGTTTATAGTTATTGGGTTCACAGCTTAAAATTATGAAAATACAGTTTTTGCAATTTTTGCTGTACTTTTTACGATAGTCAACTATATATACATATAAAATGATCTAAGAGTATCTTAACTAAATTTAATTACAACAAAAACTTACAAGTTCTTAAGCCACATTGATTTTTCATTTTACAATGGGACTCGTAAAAGATTTTTTTTTGGTTTTGCCGCCTCATAGCAGGCTAGTTGTACTACCATATATGTCTAAAATATGCATATTCCCGGCTTAAATTATTGTGCATTGCAGTGCTAAAACGCAAAAAACCATTGTTTTTATTTTCTCGGGAAGATATGTCTTTAATAATTCGCTTTTGGAGGATTTTCGTTAAGCCTTACACACTTAAATTTTTTTAAATGTTATTTATTTTTGTATGGTTTAAACCGCAGTAGAGTATCCAAAAACTTTTGAGCTGTAAAATCTCATTGCATACTACAAAACCTATACGTCAAATGTGTTTTTTAGTGCTTTAATCTGTGTAAACATCTTTGGAAACAATTAATTTGTTTTTTGTTCTTTATCGGATCGTAAAATCTTACAAAAAAAAGACACTTGAATTTATAATATGATTTGTCAAGGACGAGAGTGACCTCAGTCTGTCACTTAAATTTTTCTTAGGGTACAAAGGCAGAACCTTACCCAACGGGCAAAAAAATGAAGAACTCCAAAAAACGACATCAGTGACGGATGTTGAAAATAATGTAAATGTAAGGGACCGCTTTTGCATTGTGTAAATATTCGAAGCCTAAATTGCAGATATTGTTTTTGTTTTTGGAAATTTTTATGCAAAAAAACTATACATTGCACATTTTACCTATGTGAATTTCTATAAAATAATAAAATCGACGGTTCAAACTCTATTACTCGCTTTAAGATTTTTTTTCAATAAAGTAAACTGTGACAACCTATCAAGAAAAAATTATGAAAAGTCAATGTCTAAATATGGTTAAAATGTATTTTAAGCACTGAATATACAAAAAAACAATACCACATTATATTATAATGTTAATTTTAATTTTCGAGTTAGCTTGTTTTTTTTGCGTAAAAAAAAATATGTATAAAAAATGCCTTTTTTATTTATATATACTATAAAGTTTTTTGGGAAAAAATAGTATTTTTTGTGGATTTTTGCTTTGACCATAAAAACAAAATACCAAAAATGCCTAAAATCGTAACTCGATAAAAAAATATGACATTGTGATGATTATAAGTAAAGGATTAATATCATACGGTAACAAAAAGTGCGCATAAAAGCTTTATTATTTTTTTTGAATAACAAATCGCAACGAGTTTGTAACACCGTTTTTTTTATTTTTATCTAAATTAATTAAATAGAAAACATTTAAATGCGATCTAATTTTTTATATTATAAAAAATGCATTTTTTTTGCAATTTTTTGTGTATTAAGTGCATAGAAAATTGCCAATTTTGATTGTATTTTTTTTATTATACAAAATGGTTTATAAAAAAAACAATTATAAAAAAAAATCGTTTATATTTAAAATTACTTATTTTTTATATTTTTTTGGTTATTTATGCTTGCATCTTTCTGACATTCATTTTATTAATAGTTTACTTTTTTTATTGTGGTAAAAAAATAATATAAAAAATTTCAGACTACAAAATTATTACTGTTTTTGGAGTTTTCTAAAAACACATTGAAAGTATAGTAAGGCTGTTGTATCTTTACTGTTGCAACAGATTCGTGTATGATTGCCAACGGCGGTACTTTCCTAAAAAAAATTACCAAGTTTTTTATATGTCTTTTTGTGATTGAAAACACATTTGAGAGTAAAGAATGGTTGTTTAAATGCTAATTGGCAATAACAGTTATGCTTGTAAAAATACCTAATCTTTTTTTGTATTTTAGAAAGGTATCTTTGGTGATTATGCGTGCATTAATTTTTTGATATACAGCTTCCGTTAATAATATAATAGTTAAAAAAATCTATTTAATTAGGAACTAGATATACCTTACGCTTTCTACATTTTTTTGTTTTTGTAGACTTAAAATGTTTAATATGCATACAGTTTGCACATACATTCTAAAATAAATATTATAAAAAACGTTCAAGTAGTAGAACTTTGCAATTTAAAACAAATCACTACTGTAAACTACGCTTGTCACGGAATTTATGTTGTTTTACATATAGAATCTATCTTACTTTATTTAGGCCAAGTCTAATCATATGTAGTTTGTGTAAAACGCTACCCTTTACACAATCAATACCCTTTAAATGTAACAGGCAGTACCAATCGTCTATGTAACATACAGATAGATGTCATACAAGTTTTTTAGCATAAAAAATATATCAATTTTTGTGTTATTATACAAAATTCTACTAGTTTTTTATTTTTACTATTGTATGAAAAAAATTGCTATAAAAACCCAAGTAGTTTAACTGTAGCTATCCCTATAAGCTTTATGCTGGAATCTCATTTTTTTTTAAATAGTGGCATGTTTTTTTTGTTATAAAAAAACAATCTGTTTTCATATGTTGCTTTTTTCTTTTATTTTCCATTGCTTATACCTAAATATTTACTAATCTATATTTTTCTGTTAAAAGTAAATTAATCCATAATTAAAAAGCATTTAAACGGAAAGATGTTTTTATTAAACTTTATTTTACCTTATGTTGAAATAGTAAAATAGCTAAAAGTTTTGAGTAAATATATGTATTGTAGAGTTGAACACCTAAAGACTTATTATTATACAAAGAGAGCTAGAACGTATTCGCATCATGTTTTTACGCCTGTTGTCTAATTACTTCCAAAAAAAAATAACCCTTTTTTTGAAAGAATATAGTTTACAAGAAATTTTACTAAAGACAGTCTGGATATTTTTTATATATATTTACTCATTTTATATTGCCCAGAACCGCGAAATAATACACGATTCTAAAAAATAGACAAATATCTATTTGGCACCCATGACAACATTGCACCAAGCAATATTATCAGAAAAAAATGAAATTTCTAAATAGACTTTTTGTATGCGTAAAAAAATTAAATCGGCGCCATCAACCCAAAAAAATATTTATGTTTTAAACGACTTGTAAATTATGTTTGACAGTTTTAAAATTTCTTGGAATTTTGTTTAAAAAAATATGTTCGTTTCTAGCGCTGTTGATGCCTCTGGGGGCTTTTAAAAAGGAACATGTAGTGCTTTGGGCATATAAAATTTTTTTCCCGCGTTAAAACAATTTGGCAGCTCCTAAAAAATTTGGTGCCTTTATATAAATTTTGGGTACGTAATTAAGGAGTGGTATGAAAATATATAACATAAAATACACATATTGGCATATTGCTGATTATAAAACACTTATACGTGTTTTTGCAAGCTAAAAATGTTTTTCCCGTTGCCTAAACGTTTTTTATAGCTTAAATTTTTTTTTTTTTGCAAATAAATTACCAAAAAAGTAAGTATTAGCTATGCAAGCTCTATAAACACAGTCACATTCTCTTTGGTTAGGCGCATGTATTTTATATTAAAGCAAAAAAAAGGTTGGTAATTTATGCGGTATCTTTGCTGCTTATATACATATCAATATATTACGGGTATGAGTACTGTTTTCAAAAAAATTGATAAATAATAATTACCTATTGTCGGAACATTTTCTTTTTATAAATTATGGTATAAATTTGTTTTTATCGGTTACCAACTTTTGTATATATATATAAATACATACATAACGTAGAATATTTTAGATTGGTATTTAAACGGCAATCAAAAAAACTTTTTACACTAGTAAAAAATTTGTAAGTAAGCAAAACGCTTATTTTTTAATACACAATGCATCTAATTAAGAATTAGTATCGACTTTATGAGAGTCTAACATATTAAGAAGGATTTATTTTTTATACAGTAAAAACTACAAAAAAAAAACAACTAAATGTATGTGTAAGATTTTTTTTCGATGATATATATATATTGTTATAAAATAAGAAATGAACTTATGTTTTCAATCTATGATATGCATATAAAAACAAATACCCCAAAATCAAAGAAGTTACCAAGCTAAAATATAGTTATATAGCCTATAAAAAATACGGCTCTTACCTATCACTTTGCAACTAACTCAATTCAACGTATATATTTTCAGCTTATACAAGGTTTAAAATAATAAAAACGTTTTATATTTATTTATGTGAACGAAGGCATCACACCGTGTTTTTTGGTCAGAAAAGCAAACTTTTAAGCATAAACTTTACAAATAAATTATCTAAAACGGGCTTTTTGTTAGGCTATTTGTGCAAATTTTTCAGAAAAGTTGTGACATAAAAAACAATATGCCCAAAAAAACAAAGAAAAAATTGACAATTGCTGGTAACATATTCAATTCAGTGACCAAAAAATATTTAATTATACTAACCTTACGTTTACCACCGCTCAAAGCTAAATTTTATCGAAAACACCAGCTCAGCTCCTATAATAAATTTACCTTACGTTAATCTTTACATATAAAGCAAAGCAATAAAAATAGAGTAGAAAAATTTATAACTCATAATCTTTATCTTATAAATTTGTAAAAAATGCAATATATAAATTCAAAACTGAGGGCGTTCGGACCCCCCCTCCCCCCCCCCCCCCTCCCTTGTTTTGCGCCCATTTGTCAGTGTCCGTTAGTATATGAAAAAGCACTACGTGGTGGTAGTATCCTTATATAATTTTGTTGCAATATTTAAATTAAAAAAACCCGAGATGTCAGGATCACGTTTTGGATAAAACTGTTTCATACGGCAAAGAAACAAACTTCTTGTAATCAGGATGATTTTATAGTTTTAATATATATATACTATTTAAATCTTGTACGTAGAATTCTTTTCTACACCAAAGAAGCCTCTTTTTCATTTTACTGCAGCAAAATTTAGACAACACATAATATGATTGGCTTCGTAAAAAGATAATATTTTCTTTGTTATTTATATATGTGCGTAAGTTTGCGAGTGTTCTAAAAAATAAGCAATGGTTTTTTTTGTATGTATTACAACGATTTGCCTTTAAAATGATTTTTCAATTTGTGTTTTACATTAAAAAACCCTAAATGTTTGTTTTTTGCTTGCACTGATCTAAATTTAATTAAAAAATCAGACATAAAAAACTTATTTTATTTTATGTGGTTTATCTTTCGATAAAAATTGCACCTTAGTATTGTTAACCTACAAATATAAAAACACAGATTACAAACTTACGTTGTTTTTTCTCTTTCGTAAAATTGTTTTAGTAAAACATACATTAAATTCAATACAGTGAAGCCTTAATTATCCGGCAGCTGTCGACCAAAAAATATGGATTTTTTACTGGTTTTTTTAAAAATCGGATAAAAGAGCTTTTACATATAATTAAAGCCAAATGTGCGTCAAAAAAATTTCGGCGTTTTTTAAATATTTTTTTGTTTTTACATATTTTTACATATTTTACATATTCGCCTTTTGTTTGAAATTTACTAGTAAACACTGCTTTTTGACTGTATAAGACGGGCTTTTAGACTTGTTAATACTGCAAGAAGTAAAATATGTAGGTGAAAAACACATTTTAAGCATTTGTTATGGTCTACCTCAGTGGTTTTTACAAGGGTCAAAAAACAAAATAAAATTGTAAAGTGGATGCTTAATAAGTCACTAAATCTAAAAAATACATATTTTTGTGCAGTTATCATACTTCTTTACATTATACGCTTTTTAGTTGACTTAATTTAAGTAAATTATTAGGTCTTGTTAGTCATATAGTGCACAAAAGGAGCACATGTAGAGACCACTGGTTCACCTTTTTTTATCTACAATATCTCAGAAACACAAATTTTGAAAATGATACAGCTAAAACTTACACAATTTAGTATAGAAAGAACGTTTGTACTTGTTTATCTTGTTCGGTTACATTCGAACATTATTAAATGTTTTTTTAGTACAAAAAAAAGTTCAAAAAAAAAATACTGGTTAAAAGAGGCTCCGGTTTACTTGGTACGAATAATTTAGGGTTTGTTGTATAGGTAAAAAATTGTAAAATGCTGCATAAATTAAAATTTAATTATACTTTATATTGATAATATTTACACCGATAATATAAAAATTATAAAAAAAGTAAATAATCATAAATTCGTGCTATCAATTAGATTAAAAATTAAGATTTAAAATTTTTGACTCCGGGTTGAGACTTTTTTGGCTTGAAAACGCTTTCCGAATCATATTTTTATATATATTAATCGAGATAAACTAAAAAATTCGATTTAAACCTATTAAATAAAATAACCTTTTTTTAAGCAGTTACTGCAAATGGTAAGGTCTTTCCATCGGTATTATGATCAAAATAACTATAAAAGCGTAACATTTTTGTTATTGTGCCTTTTAAGTCTCTTGTGTTTTATAAAGGCTTTATATTTAAAATATTCAAAAGTATAGTTTTTTGCAAAAAATTTTAAGGTTTATATTTATTTTAAATATATAATAAGTTTTGAATATAAAATAAACTGCTTCTCGAAAAAATTACATATCCGAAAAAGCCAAAAATAAAAGAGGAATCAAAAAACGACTTTTTCAGTTTTTAACCTGGTGTTACATCAGTTTTTTATATAGTCTTTTTTGTGTTTTAATAGTTTTCGTCAGATAAATGCACCAAAAATAGTTTACAACGTTCGTTTATGCGCCGTTAAGGCCCAAAATTAGTTTTTTTGTGCTGCATCATCCTTTATCTTTCTTTTTTGGGCATTTAGTTTTTGTGCAAAAAATATTATATAAACAAATAAAATACATCTTTTTTACAATTACATATGTCAGAGTCGAAGACTCTAAAAGTTTGGCATTTATAAAGGAATATATTAATATTTGACATGTGTTTAAATAAAGATTAATTAATTAGATACATTAATATCTAAAAACGAAAGGACACGTAAAAACAAGTGATATCTGTTTATATTTTTTTCTTGCGAGTTCCTCTTAAAACACAACAATCTAACTGATTCATTGAAAGCTAAAAATTTGCAACTTTAAGATCTTAATGAAATTAAGTCGGAGCCTCAGTCAAAGGCCAGAAGAAAATCTATAAACTGATTCTACGTCATGTCACCTATGTTAAATAAGCTGCGGATATCCAATATATTAGTATAGTTCCAAAGGGTGCCGAACATAAAAACTGGCGGCCCAGAGTGGAATACACCTCTGACCATGCAGGAAGCCTGGCATGTATACATTATATGAAAAGTAGATACGGACAAAAGATATTGAGTAAAATAGGCTATCAAAAGACATTTTACACATGAATCTGTGTGGAGAAACCACGTTACATTAACTGCGTTCCAATATGTAGAATGCGTAGAAAAGACAGCAATTTTGTTGTGCGAGGAAAGACTATAGCCTAGGATGAGACCAGGCGGAATACAGCTGAATAAAAAAAGAAAAAACTTTGGGCTGAGGGATGGGCCTGGTATGTTGTTAAAGAAGCTAAGAATTTACGATCACGGGTAAAACAAACTTTAGGTTGAAATACTTGATAAGGTAGTGAATAAACGACAGAAGACGAAATACGATAAGCAGAAAAAAAAATAAATAAAAATAAAAGGGGCGAATGTGAGAATTTTGATTATAAAGAGAGTAGATGCAACAAGAAAATTAATATTGATGATAAAAAGGAAAAAGAGATAGAATGAAATAAATTAAAAAATGCAAACTAAAAAAATTACAGGGGTATAATACAAGGGCAGACTATACAACAGGGTCGAGGAAAATTGATCAATTGATCAATTTTATTTTTCTTGCCCTTATTTCGATTAAAATTTGAAAATTCTACGTTGGCCCTAAAATAATATGCGATCCCAATAAACAAGAGAAATGACTAGCTGAGGGCTGTTTTTCCGCGTTGTTAGTACTGATACTGTCTCTTGTTTTATATTTATGCATTTTTTTTTTGCGGGATGAATCTAGAAAACAACTTATTTCTCCTTCCGTGCTTGCTTTCAAATATGTATTTAAACTGAATAGAAAGACAAGGAAGACAAAAATAGATTAATAAATGCGCAATAAGATAAATATTAAGATATTATAAAGCTTTGATTATTTTATAAAATTTTGATTAATGATTTGTTTTGATTAATCATTTTAAGGGAAACCCTGCTAAGGAACTAGGAAAATATGATTATGATAAAACTTAGATTGGGTTATAAGAATAAAAATGTCGGAAACAAACAACACAAGGATAAGGAAAACGTATGCAAAATAAAAGGAATATATATGTAAGCAAAAAGCAAGTTGCATACGTATCTATATGAGAAATGATATAATAAGAAATCGAAAGTTCATGTCGGTAAAAAAATAAAAAAATCAATATACAGAGAACAATTAAGGGCATGAATAACAGATATGGCATTCTAAAATAATTAAAAAAAAACAGTTTATGAATATGAGGTGTTAAGTTTTAACTTAGTTTAAATCTGCTACACTAGAAAAAAAACGTGAAAAACTATATGCTTATTAGAAGTAGATGAAATTTACAGATATCAGCGGTTTCGATATGGTACGGGAATATGGATGTACGTTCTTGTGGTTTTTTATCCATAATGGGCATTAAGGATGATTATGGCTTAAATACAAGTTACATAAACAGATCATTTTGTCGTTTGAAAATATACTAGGGGTTGACTGTACTAAGAAAAAAATGCCAGCAAAAATCATATAATCTGTTTTTACAATACAAATAGGGTTTTCTACGGCTACTGTATTACGGATAATCATGTTTTGAAATGACAACCATGCTTTACACAAACAAAAATAAAAAATAAAAAAACTTTAGAAATAAGGAGATCTATATATCCATAAACTAAATTTTGGCTTTTTACTTAAATAACATTTACAAACGAATTTAAAATTCTACTAAGAGAAGATTTTATAGTCATAGTGGTCTTCCAATCTTTATGTCAAGTGTCAATATGGACAACCAAGTTGGTATAACCTATTTTTGTGTTTTGTTTTTCTGCCATACTCACATCCGTTGTATCTCCACTGTGATCAGATATTCCTTCTTTTTAAGATTTTTGCGGCTTTTTATAATTTTTGAATGACATTTATTGGGTCTTTAAAATAATATAATTATGTTCCTATTTATAAACAACCTTTTATTCATTATATCAATATATATTATAGCCATTATAGCACTACCCTCATATTTTACGATACCGCTGAAAGCGATTAAAGCAAAAATATGGGGGATTTAATATTTAAATATGAGACTCAGAATATGATTAGAGGATAAGAAAACCACAGGAAATGCACTTTTTGAAAACAGTATAAAAAAAGGGAAGAGGATAAAAACCTACTTTTTCCCCCCTTAAATCAAGGCAAAAAAATTGCGCCCATATTTACGGGGCCAAGCTCGATTTATGGGTTAAAATGTTAGGAGCATGGTTAGGGTCAGGAGTGTGGTTAGAAGTAGGGTAAGGGTTAGGGTAGGGTTAAAGATTTAGCCCATACATTGTGCTTGGCCAGGTAAATCAGGGCGCATTTTTTGCCCTGATTAAAGGCGGGGGGAAACCTAGGCTTTAAACGAACAGAGTGTTGTTTGACGTACAGATGTCGCTTGTAAAAAATATATGACCGAAGGAGCCTTAAAGCAAAGAAAAAATAAAAAACGACGCAAAATAAAAACAATCAGCAAAAATAGTGTATAGAGGAACACGGGCCACAAAACAACGATTTAACAAAGAATTAAAAGGTTAAGAAAGGAAAAACAGCAAATAATAAATATAGAATGGACGATGAAGAACAAAAAATGAAAAATGAAAAATGAAGAATGAAGAATGAAGAATATAAAATGAATAAGAAAAATGAAGAATGAAGAATGAAGAATAAAGAATGAAGAATGAAGAATGAAGAATGAAGAATGAAGAATAAAGAATGAAGAATGAAGAACGAAGAATGAAGTTTGAAGTTTGAAGTTTGAAGAATGAAGTTTAAAGTTTGAAGAATGAAGAATAAAGAATGAAGAATAAAGAATGAAGAATGAAGAATGAAGAATAAAAAATAGAGAATAGAGATGAAGCTGTAAGAATAACGAATGAAAAACATGTTATTTTTCATTAAAAATCGCCGGCTTCAGCAGAAAAAGGTCAAATAATACGCTGAAAGAATAAGTGAATACAAATATGTATAAGTAAAACATTCCAATTGCCCCGGGCATGATAAAGGGGAAGTTGGAGTTAAAGACTCTAAAAGTTTACAAATATAAAAAGAGCTGGTTTTTACAGGCGATTATTAAAAAGCGACTTAAAGAAGGTTTTTTGGTAATTTCTTAGTACGTAATTATTTATATTATTTTACCCTTTATATGAATCCCACTAAAAACACAAATTGTAAACAAATTTAAAAAGAAGCATTGTTTTGCAGTATAATGATAAAACTGACGAAAGCTCAGCTGTTTGCAAACTTTGCCAATCAAGCATTAACTGTAATTGTAACACTTGCAACCATGTTGAACCATATAAGATTGTATAGCAATGCGCTAATATCAGTTAGAAGTGATGGGTTATATAACGATCGGTCTTTAGATTTACTGTATAGGTTTGTGTTAAGTAACGTGGAACCACTTCTTCTTTTTGAGAGCCAAGAGTTAAAAGGCCTTTCTTTTAGTCTATTTCCTGCATTTTCTATGCCGCCAAGATAGTTTTTCACGTGTGAAGTATTACCGAGAAAATATAATGAGACGAGGATACAATTACAAAAAATATTGACTGACACGCCACATGTTGAAATATCAACGGATTAACGTTATATCTGCTGGTTGTAGATACTTACTGTTTAACCACTGTTTATTTTCTAGATTATAATTGTAATTTTCAAAACTATTTATTGGCCCTAACTCCATTTTCTATTAAAAAAACATACATCGAATAATCTGAAAGTTTAATTGGAAAAAGTTTTAGTGAATTATGTTTTTCTGATAAAATCGTTTCGTTTTACTATGATACACCGCGAATATTGTTGGGGGTAAAGAAACATGTCAAATTCATAAATAAGATACTTTGCACATATACTACAGTTGTGCGTACTCATATATATTAGCGGCACGATACTAACAATATAACAAAAAAAGGTCCTTGCTATAATAGAATTTTTTTTGGCACAGTACACTTGCTCTTGCCATCTATGTACATCATCAAACAATAGTATAGTCTTTCGTTCATAGTTTGGCTTAAGATGTTCAAACTTGTAAGTTAATTTACATATCATATGCTAAAGAGATTTAGAGAGCAATAACCTGCCTTGATTTCTGCCTTATCTGAGCAGAGGAAAAAACTTTAATAAAGCCTAACCGATATGCTTGTATCAATTTAGATGCATTATTATAGTGCTTAATTTGGTCAAAGAGGCCCTGGTACATGTTTCCAGTGCACAAATTCAACAGTTGGTAATTATTATACCCATATATCTGCAACTATTTTCTTTTACAACATAGACTAAGACTATTATATCTAAAAATACAGCAAATATGCTAAAAAATTATTTACTGAATTAGAAATTTTTTTTTGGAATCTATGTATGTTGATGTAAAAATCATTTTGGGTAAATCGAGTTTCTTTGATTTAAGGCTACCGCAGTTGAAATTTCTTGATGAGAATTCTAGACTGATAATCAAAGAAATTGCAGAAAGAGTTGGTACTTAAATAGGTAATAGGTTTGGATCGAACAACAGTTTATCTGCGAATATATGAGTAATAAATTTGCAGAGATTACACAGACCATGATTTTTTTGAATGTGAATTTGAGAGATACGAAAAGATTGAGCCGGAAATATGTCAAGCAACCCTTGTAGGTTCTAAAAGACTCATAAAACACAATTTCTAACATTGGGCACTTTGGCTTTGAATTTTGTATCAATGATGGACTTCGGCGTAATTTTAAAAGAGTTTTTAGTTGCACAGGAAATATTTGACATGATAAGAAGAGTAAAGTGTTGCCAAAATGATTTGAAATGTTAGTATTATAAAAACTTAAACGGTAACTATATAATATCGTACTCAATTACTGCTTTTTATATTTATGCTACTAAATTTTGTTACTTTTTATTGCAAAATTAAAACGTAAGTTGTAATTTGTACAAAAAACGAACTAATCACAAGACTTTAAATATTCTTACAAAGTAATATTTTTACATGGTCATTCCGTCATTCAAACCCTAACTGACAAGTGTCGATTGCTAACAAAAGTTAGTTTTTGGGTTTTGAACAAAAAATGAGTGCGCAAAATTACACAAAATGTTATCAAAAGACATATAAATTGTAGTTATTGTAGTACTAGATATTTAAGGCTTATATAAAGCGCGTATTATATATATAAATAACGACCCGCTGTTTAAAATCATGCTTAAATTTAGCCTGTAACTTTATAGCATATTCCATGATCGTTTTATATGCTTTGAACAGCATTTTTTATCGATATTTTTTGTTTTGGTAGACATTGATATATTTACAAATGGTTTCGGTACCATTGATTTGGTTGACATTGATTTGTTTGACTTTAATTTTTTTGACATTTTTTTGCAATCGTTTTTTTTTGGGTTCTCATATAAATTTGCAATTCGTTTGACATTTATTTGTTTTGCTTTATTTTTTTGCAATATAATTTACTCCTGCATTTTTTTTTTGTAAATAATTTGTAGTCTATTATAACACAGTATTGTCTTTTGTATATGATTGACATTTTTCTTGGTTTTTATATGGAAAATTTTAAATCAAAAATTTTCGTCTTATAAAGCACTTAAAAGGCGCTTACCAAGCCATATATCAATAAGCCCAGCCCTTAATATTAATAGAGAAATTTTTATAATTGACACGTGTTCGAATTTAGAAAATAGATTGATTTATTAATATCTATAAAAGAAAATGGTAACTAATACAAGAGATCACCTTATATATTTTTTCTTCTAAGTTCCTCTTGAAACACAACAACATAAAGATTTTTTTTAACTTGCAGTAAAACAAAAAGATGTTTTAGACCTAAAAACAAAAAATACGGCAGAGTGTAACTTCTAAACGAGAAACGAGTGCCTAAAATTTTTTGAGAATCTAGTGGACTGCCAGTTATGACTTTTGAGTTAGCTGAACTAAATCAATCCTGTCGCAATCTGTAAATATGCAACACGTCACGTTCAGCAGTTTAAGTATTTTTAATTATAGAAAAAGGCCGTTTTTATTCATATAATGTGCATAAAAAAAAAAAAAGATTGTAAATTAATATTATAACAAGAAATGTTGCAATTATTCCTGCTTATATATCGGATATTTGTATAAATACATACTTAGAACACAAAATAACAAAAAGTCGTTTATGGTCACAATATATTTTACCACCTTTTTTTCGAAATGTAATGTATTTAAAAAGATATGCCTCTACTACATAATATCTTTAGCGCAGTGATCTTTGCAAGGGTCATCCTTAACAATACAATTATATAAAGTATGCCTAAGAATTCATTAAAAACAAAAAAAAAATATGCTTTGTTAACGTACATATTTTTAATATTTTCTTAATTTTTTTAATTTGACTAGACAAAAATTACAAATCAGGTCATACTAGTCTACATGTGCACACAAGAAGCACATGCTAAGGCAACTGCTTAAGTGCATTAACAAATTCAACAATGATATCATACTTACATATTAATTATGCTTGTAACAGAAATTGTTTTTAGATTACGCACTTTTTTAGGTAATATTAAGAACTAAGAAATTTTATGAAATAGTAAAATGCTTATTATTTTGGCAGAAAACATACCCACGTTAAATTTTAAACATACCGGGAAACCAAGTATATTCAAATATGACGTAATTATGTTTTTTGCAAGTAAAAAAAAACAGTCTTAAAAGTCTTTTTGCGCATTTTTTACACAAAAATACATTTTCTTATTTCTGCGTGCTTACAGATATTGGGATATTGCAAAACAGAGTAGTGTTCATTTGGTTAAGTACTATAAGAGGTTTAACACAAGAAGACCAAGACGAATTTAAGATTGTTACGACATACCTTAAAAATGTGTCTATAGATATATTTTTGCGATCCACAAGATTTTAAAAGATGAAAAACGTGTGCCTTTTACTGTAAACAATTCAAATTGTAAAACCAAAATGCATATTTGTCATAAGTGTATCATAAAAAAAAATGGTACATGTAATGCGAATGTAGCTGCATTAAAATTAATATTTTAAAAATGCCGTATTATCGTTTTCTCTATTATGAGTAGTATATTACGTTGCTATGGTTGTTTAATTTACCTTTTTTGTACAAAAATTATGTGAAATGAGATTTTTTATTTGCGCATAAGACATATTTGTATGCAGCTAGTAAGAAACACATCTTTTATAAAAACCCAGCTCTTCTTATAAATACTATCATGCGATATATTATGTTGCATTTTTGCAGCTCCAAATTGTTTTGTAATCATCAATCTTTGTTATATGTAGTTTTTTTGCTGTTATCACTAAAAAATGTTAGCCCAATGCCATATTTAAAATTGCTCAAACTTGTCAGTTAGTACAAAGGTTTTCAGGAAGATTCTTTAAGCTTAATGTTATATCTTAAATCCCAATATATCAAGAAATAAAAACACATATATAAAATAAATCTTTCAACCAAAACATTAAAAAGAAGATACACTACAAAAAAACAATATGACCAGCAGGAACCCACAACATACATGGATTTTTTCTGTAATGATCATATTTCAATTGCCATTATAGGGGAAATATTTAACAAAATTTTAACTATATTTTTACAATATTTAAAGCTGTTTTAACCATAAAAAAAATACGAGTTTCGCGCGTTCCATGTTTTTTTTTACAATAAACTATAAAGCACAAATAAAAAATATGTCTTAAAAATAATAGGCAATGTATTTTACAGATAAAAGATATTATCAGTTTAAGACAAATACCGGGGATATAAAATATATGTTGTCGATTGTACCGTCTAAAAAACAATATATATGAGATATAGATCGCCTAATAATAGCATCAAGAAATGCGCCAATTTTTTATACAACAAAAATTAACCTTTTTATCTTCTTTTATTTGTGCAAATTTGAAAGAGCATCCTACCAAAAACATTAATTTGTTGTATATTGATGTCAATTAATTCTATATTGAAAAAAGCCTTTATTTTTTCCCCTATTTTACATTACATTTTCGGTATCCCTGATGCTAAGCATTGTAGCCAATATTAACAATTAATGTTACGCGCGCAGCGCGCCACTTATGCGCAGCGCTTTTTTTGGGATTATAAAAGTAAGAATCGAAATGATACCAGCATCTAAAATAAAAGAAAATAAGTTTATAACTAAAACAACGAAAATGACATATAAAAAGATTTTACGATTTTTTTTAAAGAAATAGTTAAAAATTTTTAACAGTGCATATCTTCAACATTTTAGAAAATATATTTTTTTTGCAAATACCCACCCTAAAATACAATAATTGTAGTATATTTATATTTTTAGGCTATAAAATTATTCAAACACAGGAGGCGCGCTGTGCATGGGTGGCGCGCTGCGCATGGGTGGCGCGCTGCGCATGGGTGGCGCGCTCCGCATGGGTGGCGCACTGCGCGTGGGCAGCGAGCTGCGCATGGCTGGCGCGCTGCGGGCGCCACGATATATAATACAAATATATTATCATTGTGTTTTACTACAAAAATAAAAAAAAAGATAGCAATATGTCTTATACAACTTTTTAAACAATAAAAATTTTTAACTTGCGCAACTACACCTTTATATGTTTTTTACAAAATGTAAAAAGACAACATTGCGTATTTTTGCATATATTCTATTAAAATATATAAAAAAGACACATTTACAAATATTTTTTTTTTTTCGCGTAGGGTTTTCTGTATGAAAATGTATACTTATTTAGCAAAGCAAACTATTTTTTCGATCTCGGGTATTTTCATTTTGATATTGACACTGGTAAATTTTATGAACCCTGAAATGCTATACCCATTAAAATAAACCCTACTTGTAAATATACGCCATTTACGTCAAAATATGTATGATCAGTAAAACTTTTGTAAGTTTGCTTTTAAAACTTTTTTTATCATGTTAGAAAAAAAAAATATTTTATCCATATTTTATGTATTCCGGGATATCCTTGGTATTTTTAAAATAATTTTGTAGATAAAACAAATCACCAGAATAATGAGATCCTGTTAACCGGGCACTTGGTCGTGGGAAGTGCCAACTCTATTTTTAACAAGTTGTATTGTAATAAAACATCACTTTGTTATATATATCGTTTTTTAGTTAACTGTAGAAAATTAACAGCTAAAGATTTTGACAGTGCACAATTGTTTCAACTGAAGTTCAGCAATAATAAAGTATTCAATTTAATAAGCTTAAAAAAAAGAAGGGGGTGCTCAACCCCCTAGTGCAACAAAAAAAATATACGAAGGTCAACAAATAAACGTTTATTAGACGTTAACTCACACCTAACAACCTTGTATAGTAGAGTGTTTTTTTACAATTACTTAAAACCATAATAAGTTATATTTTTTGATTTACTACAGGGTTTTTTCAATAGAGATAAAGGTAAGCAAAAAAGTATTTCAAATAACCATTTACAATTTAAGAAACCAAAGTTTAAGCCCAACCCGTTTAAATACGATTTTTGTTGCACGTATACGATTACATCCCATCTTATCTCATACAATAATAAAAAAAATACACTAGACTACTTAACTTTTTGCATACAAAATTAAAAAAGTTTTTTACCCCTCAAAAGAGTCATTACACATTTATGTGTAATTCTAGAATTAGCCATTACATATATATGCGAAATGAATCTATTTGTCATTACACATATATGTGTAATGGAAGAAATTTAGTTGAACTGTTTTAAATTTAACATTAAATTTGCGCAATTTTACAATAATTTTTTTTTTGAAAACTTTTTTTTTTTTTAATTTAAATTTATAAATTTACCCTAAATTCTTTTAAGGGTTGAAACGCAATAAAATAGAAACAAAGATAAGAAAATTATGCATTTGTGTATTTTTAATATCATAATGTGCAATTAAATGCTATGCTATATATGAAAGTTGCGTAAGTGTATTAAATGCACTTTTTAGAAACTTTAAGAAAAAAAAAATATTCATCATATTTCAAATATTTATTTTTTTTGCATAAAAAAACAATTAAACAAGCAAAAAAATGGTAAACTGATAAAACTTTATAATAAAAACGTTTTTTGACGTATTAAACAACTACCAACGAAATAAATTTTATTTTTTGTGTTTCTTAAAACTAGTTTGCAGTAGAATATGTATATTTTGTGCTAATTTTACCCATTTTTTATATTTTTATACGCGTTTACACTACGAGTGCGCATAAATTTCTGTTATTTGGCACTTGTCGCAGCCTATTTCAAAATTACAGAATTCAATCCGTTTTTTAATTTTTTTTAAGATTAATGGAATATTCAATTTCACGAACCCTGTTGAGATTCTGCCGTAAAAATGTCTTAACGAGAAAACCTTTTGTAGTGTAATACTTCACCAATGGAAATTATTTTTCCCTAAAGGTCCTACTTTACGGAAAATAAATCTCCTTGATAAGTTTTTTTATAAAGATAAAAATATGCTTAGGCTTTTTTTGCATGAAGAGTCTCTATAGGGATTGTGGAATGGAACATGCCCTAAATATAATTTTTTTCTACGGTGATTTTTTTGATTAGAAAAATAGTGATAAATTTATATATATATCAATTTAATAAATAAAAAAACCAAAAAAATATTAATAACCCGTTTATAAGGTGCTTACGCCCAAAGTGTTGCGAACTGCAATTTTTTCCAGGGGAAACGTTTTTTAGAAAAAAAAATGTAGAAAAAGTCTAAATCTGTACGAGAAAATATTTCCGAAAGTCAAACAAATATCAGTCAGATGTCATGATAGGTCAAATACAATTATGCAAACATGTCACAACTTTTATAAAAATATCGAGCTGCTGCTTTTTTTATTTTAATTATTTATCATTATTATTTAAAAAGTTCGTAATGGTTTTTGCACTGTCTGGTTGCATTAAAATAAAATTAAAGAATCAAAAGTGTTACAAGAGATTTTTACGTCATAACTAGAGAGCAAAAAAAAGTTTATGGAACTTAAAAGTATATATACAAGTTTGTAAAGTTACAAAAAAGGTAGATTACTATTATGTTTACATGCATTTTGCTTACGTAAAATGGTACTTTACTTTTGTTAATTTTTTTTTACACGCCATTTGCGTTCATATTTTTACAATTAACATCAAGTGTGCTAGTATAAAACAGACTTTAAGTACAGTTAACCCTTTCGGCATCTATCTCAAATATGTGATTTATTCACAAACCCCCAAAAGAAGGAGGAAGTCGGACCGAAAAAACGAAATTTGATCCATATAAGACTTCAGATTTATCTAAACATGTTGTCCTTGTTATCGTATAGTTACTTATGCATCTATATCTATGCATATTTTTTGTTTTATTTCTTTTACTAAACAAACAGTTTTGTTCAAGGTATAATCACATATATGTGATTTTGCTGCTTTAGGGGTATATTAAATCTCATATATGTGATTTTGCAGCCGAAAGGGTTAAAACGCGTTTTACCGACGCATGATAAACCGGCATACAGGTTTTGACAAGTTCTGCTTTTTGGTATTTTTTACCATAATTGAAAGATATACTATATTTTAGTTACCGACTGAACTTATTTCTTATATGAAAAAAATATTCTATGAGACAAAACCCAGAAAAAAAACCCAGAAATATCAAAAAGATAAATAATTGCATAAAAACAACGATAAATTGACAAAAGTAAAAAACAAACATCTTTTTGCAATAAACATGAAATAAAATCAAAAGAATAAATTATTATGTTTTTGTATCTTAAAAAACTAAAAACGAGATAATAACTATGTATAATACGCAAAACCATATTTATAAAGTCTAGAATACATCCATACGCAACATTCTGTTGCCTTTTAATATGACAAATTGAGAGATCTCGACTATAAAAATGTAAAAATGTGTAGAAATGGTGTAGGCTCATCGAGCCGCAACGGTATTTGGATTTCGAATTTTTTTGGCAAAACCCCATATGACCTTTTAAACGAATATTGCAGAAAGTTATTTGCAAAAAATTGCAAAATTCTTTGTTATCCGAAAAGACTAATATCATTAAAATGTAGTATCGGCTTAAATAAGGGATAAAATAATTTTTTACAAAAGGATACCAAAATCGTAAGATTTTAAGTATATTAAGGGGGAAAACGTTATAATAAGTACTCTTACAGTTGTTAATGTAAAACCTTTATCTGATAACGTTTTTTTTTGCGTTGACAAACAAAAAATCATATACAAAAGGCTTTTTTAAGAGTTAAAAAGGCCTTTTTTACCAATTTACATTGTCATATAGCAAAAAAAACGTCTTTATGATTCATATTAAAGGTTCGGTATTATTTAAATGCTTGTTTTTTATAACAAAAGTAGCAACATAACCCGATTAAGATTAGACATTTTTGTCTTTACAATGAAAAAAAGAATATGAATGCTTGCCGATATACGATAATGTACTTTACAAGATTTTCTTATTGTTTTGAGTAAAATTAAGGATATATAAAACTTGTTGGTAAGAATTAAAAAGAACACGGTAATATGTTCATAAACAGTGGTAGAATTTTAAAAAGAAGCCAAGATAAATGTATAATATGCCTAGTAACAACAAAAAACCAAAAAGGGCTATACTTAAAGAAAGCTAGACGGATATCTTTTTTAAAAAAAAGACTAAAGGCACTGGTGAATTAGTTTTATCTATTAAACACTTGAAAAAAAAACCAGGGTCAAAAAACGGACTGATGGGCACTTTGTGTCTTGGAATAGTATATATATACTAGATTTTTATAAGATTTACGCTTTATTTCCATAAAAAATTAATTGAATTTACTCTATAAAACATACTTAAAATATGGTTTATTGCATTGTAAAAATCTGTACGCTTAAAAATCGCCTAGAATCAATTTAAAAGGTATATTTTTCATTAAGATAAAATTTTTATACAATATTTAAGTATATTATTATTTCCTTTTGATAATATTTTTATAAAAATCACAAAAAAAAATTTTTGATTTGTTTTATAACAATACATTTGTTGTTGTTTCTATTTTACACCCATTGTAGACAAAAAAATATTAATTACAGGAAAGGTCGGACCCTCTCTCAAAAAAAACCAAAAATGTTAGACAGGGGTCAGTGCTAGGGGTATCGATTCGGCTCAAAACGACCGCGATCTTTTTTTCGAATCACAGAAAATATGATAGGCTCTTGAAGTGGTTCGTTTTGGTTCTTTAAAGATCGTTTATTTTATTCCTATATTTTGAACCCTAATCTTTTTTTGGCTGTAATAAAAAAACTACTAGATTTGCTATTATATACTTTTAATTTTTTTTGTATTTTGGTAACCTGGGTTTGAAAAAAAACAGCTTGAAATGCACTTGTTCTATCAAAAAATCATGATCGGATCATGATCCGATTAAGATCCGAATTTTTTGTTAAAAAAAATGAGCCGTATAGGATCCAGATTAGCTTTATGATCTTTTCGGATCGAAAGACCTAGTCAGGACCCCACCTGATCTCGCTAGATCCCATCGCTGCTTACGCTCTACCGTGCCCTTAGACATGTCTATACTTACGTTTATTAATCCTTTGTGAAACAAAAACCATCATCTAGTAAAATTATCGCTAAAAATTTTTTGCTGTGACTCAGTGGCGTATTCAGGAGAAAGGGGAGTAGATGATTGCAAATCTTCCTCAAAACCTTTTGCGTCTATATTTTTAGAAGGAAGGGGTCATAATTAGGGTGAAAATTCCTGCCAAAACATTTTTGCCAATATATAGATTTTTTCTTATAACTTTTTTTGTCATCTAAATGCGCCAATCCCACCATAAAAAATACTGGCTAGCCACTGATGTGAAAACCTGTTTTTATGGTCCTTATGGAACAAACAACGGAAAAAAAAGCATGAATTGAGATATATATTCCAACAGCATAAAACCTTTTTTTATTATTTTATGGTTTCGAAAAATACTGGATTCGTTACATTTTCTTATTTTTTTTCCTACTTTGCTTTGCCAGATATGCAGTGGCGTAACTAGTATTTTTTTCTGACCAGGGATAGTCAGTTTTTTTTTGTCCAAATATGGAGCTTAAACACGATTTATGACGTGAAAAATATATGTCGTGTCTGTTTTGGTCAAAAACAGTTTTTCAACAGGCAGTTTTTGATGAAAAACAGTTTTTTAACAAACAGTTTTTGACGAAAAACAGTTTTTATACTAAATTAGGGCAAAGGTGTTTCAACTTCGCAAAAACATATCAGGACATGTTTTTGCGAAGAAGAAACAATTTGCCCTAAAGTATAATACTACTGTTTTCTGTGCAAACTGTTTGACTAAAAACAGTTTTTGATCAAAACAGACACGCCCTTAATTTTTTTTTACGATTTTTTTTAAAAGTAGTTAGATTTTATTATTTGTAATCAAAAAAATATCAGCACAAAAAAAATACTATTAAATTCAGGCGCAACTTTTTTTGAGAGCGGTCGGGGAGGAGGGGCTCGACCCCCCCCCAATAGCTACGCTACCAAAGCTATGCGTCTTATACATTATACATAAATGAAGTGAAATTTTGTTTGCATGCAAAATAATATGAAGTAATACAGTTATTTTTATAAATTTAATTGTTGCAGGATCGTGGTTATATGCGCCACAGTGGCGTAGCTAAGAAAAATCAAGAAGGGGGGCTGCAATTTTTTTTCTTCTAAATTGTAAATAAATTCATTTAAGATAAAATAATAAAAAATTAAGAATTTAAACAAAAATAAATTTTTACTTTAGTCTCTATTTTTGCGAAAATCACCCCGTAAATTTAGACGCCCCTT
>JAQFYM010002082.1:0-26190 GCA_034694785.1 Agrenia bidenticulata | reverse complement strand
CCCCGGATAGTCCACAGTCCACCTTAGCTAGTCCAGAAATCCGATGCACGGACCACTAGACCAGCCTGGCAGGCTTTTACTGCGGACTGGGAGAAATACTATTAAGTAAGGGGGACTGGGAGAAATACTATGAAGTAAGGGGTACTGCGGACTGGGAGAAATACTATTAAGTAAGGGGTAGTGGGGACTGGGAGAAATACTATTAAGTAAGGGGTACTGCGGACTGGGAGAAATACTATTAAGTAAGGGGGACTGGGAGAAATACTATGAAGTAAGGGGTACTGGGGACTGGGAAAAATACTATTAAGTAAGGGGTACTGGGGACTGGGAGGAATACTATTAAGTAAGGGGTACTGGGGACTGGGAGGAATTCTATTAAGTAAGGGGTACTGGGGACTGGGAGGAATACTATTGAGTAAGGGGTACTGGGGACTTTATATTTTTTAGAGCTCCATGGCTCCACCGTTTTCCACGGTGGAGTTATCATGATTGTAATTTTGGAGCGAGATTTAATAAAAGAAATTTGCAAATAATCATTGGAAACCCTCCTTATTTGTGGCCCGACTGGGTCACCAATCTGCTATACGATAGTACGTTGTGCAAGGCCTAAGGATATTCATTGAGATAGATTAGTTGCTCTGTTGACAGACGTAATGCGAAGGAAATTGTCTTCTTCCCTCGTCGAAATTGGCATCATGGTCACACTCTGTAATACAAACTGATACCCTACAAAAAAAGTCTTTAACGTAGAACGTCTAAGAAAATATATTCCATGTTCTTGAAGGATAAGAGATTTTTTTTGAATAATCGATCCGATACACTTTTTCTCTCCTTTTTCCTCAGACCTAAATATAGGTTCGTATACGTATATTCGTCTATCATGGGGGGGCACTCACTATCAGACGACTTGGACGTTTTAACATATTGTCTGTTGAGATAAGCATTGTCCACAAAAAAATGTATAGCTCGTGTCTAACAGGGTGTATATTCTTTTCACTCTCAGCTAGGGAAGCAGGATCTTGGATCGAACGTCTGAGCAGGGCATTGAGATCTATCTCTTAAAAAAGGACCCACATATCACTACTACAATATACTAGTAGGCACTTCATTTGAGCCAGCGTGTCTTATATGCATCCTGCTAGTTTTCAGTAGAAAATGATCTGTTCCTATGTTTTTAGCTCAAGGCGTATGTATGTATGAGCTTAGAAGAGAGTATCGAAGTATGGAGGGATGTCATCCTCTCTGAGAAAATAGGAAAGTCTTAAAGGAAAGTTGACATAGTTCCTTTATTCCCTGTCTCTCTCCCTGTTTTTCAAATGGGCTGCGGATCTTGTTACTCATCCGTGTAAGAGTGTAAGTAAGGAAGTTGGGAAAAGACTCGGAGGGATTATATTTATATTCTCGAGTAAAAGGGCTGGGGGATCATGGGAATTCTTGAGCAAAATTGAGATACGCACTTTCTGCATTAGGGTTCTTCTACAAAAGATAAGTGGTTGTGGAAGTGGGTGTACGGAGAGTAGATTGAAATTTATTTTTGCAACACTATACTGTATATAGCAAAAGCTCAGCTCAGCCTAAAAACAGATGAGTATGCACAGAGGATAGCTTTGGCTGTATACCGGCCCTTTATCTCTGATTAGTACAAGGTTTACAAGTACCCAAGCTACATCTTTTGATATTATATTATATAGTAGGATGAACCTCATGGTTCAAGAATAATTGATCTTCAACTCAAAACAGAGTGTAATACTGGCTAAAAAGTTTGTGCCAACCTGTATTGCTAATCATAACATTTGCAAACTTTTCTGACCACTTTTGCCTGTATATTCTGGAGAGTTTGCTTTGAACTTGTGTTTTGATTTACTAAACTCAAATAAGTCCACCCGATAATTAGTTTGAGGCTGCAGGTGCTCGAGAGGTTCTTGGAATCGTGTAACTAGTTTCAAAACCAGCTTGGTACACCGAGCTCCAGAATAATGATTTTCTTGGAACAGGAAACATCAACAATAAGAGTTGTTCCAATGTACTACGACCCCATGTCAGATGTCAAAGAAATAAATGAGATCCATGCCAGGGAAGCAAAGACATCAAAGAAAGTATCGGATGGGAGCTTTCTTCACTGTTTAAAAGCCTAAATGGATTTGGCTCATAGTTTCCCTCATGAAGAACTGAAGCATCCCCAGCCTTCATAAGTGATCAAGGGGTCACATGCATTTTTATCTTAACAGCCTCCTGTCCGTTTCTTTCTCATCTCCAAACCACTCAAGAATGTCGGTCGGCCCTATCAATATCCATCTCACCCTTATTTATTCCATACAATACGAAACTAAAAGTATAAAAACTTTCTGCTTCACTCAAGTCTGATTCTCTGAAGAGAAGAGCGGTAATAACAGGATTTGGGCCAAACCTTGCCCTCCTCCTCCTCCGAGTCAAAAATCAAATACCCTTCATTTCCCCAGCCTTCATAAGACACTTTAGCGCGTTCACACCCAAGCGTTATAGGATAGTGCATATTGTATGCATCTGTACATAAAATGTAGAGCATTTACTGTAGCTTTTAGCTTTAGCCTTCTAGCGGCTCCGTGAACGGATCCCGAACATAATAAATAGGTTACACGTTTCACGAGATGCACTTTCTTCCCAAACACACTTAAGAATATGGAAGAGTTGGAAATCAGAGTTTGCCAGCATGATCCACCAAGGACCTCACACAACTCTGAGCTCTGAGTTTATTGAGCACACAATCCACGGGCACTGTATCTATAGTGTAGGGTGCTATAGTCTGGAGAAAAAGAATGTCACGCCAGGCTAATGGCCAAGTTGACGTTTTGAGTTCGGATGAGAAAAATTCCTCAATAAACTCCAGTTCCCTTTCACTGATGTCTTTTCCCTGGAGAATTTCTGGAGGGAAAAAAACTCCATACTTTCTCTCTTACTACTTACTTTGCACACGGTGTAGATATATGATAATATATGTGTGTAATGCATGTGCTTAAACCCGTTCTTTGAGTACAAAAAAGAATATACTTGTACCAAACGGGCTTGTGTAAATTGAAAGCAGGGGCAACTTATTTCTTCCCTCTTGGTTTACTTCCTGAGTTTGGAAACGTCTGGAGAGGACATTATGGTATCGGTGTTGTTGTCGGTCTTGCTTTATTATGGTTTCGATGCTGATGTAGGGTTTGAAAAATGGGAATGAAAGTCTGTGTTAAGTAAACCCGGTGTACTAAATCTCGGAATCCGAGCCTTGAGAGTTCAGACTTTCCCTCACACTCTCTCTCCGTTCCCTTGAGCCTCTATTGTAATTTTTCACCCTCAACTTCATCTAGCTTAGCTTATTTAAGCTAGAGTATTTATAGACATTTTCCATCCTTCGAGATTGGTTGATGAGAATAAATTGAAGGGTCCAAACACTGTAATCCACTTCTTTATTTTCACCCAACATGAAAGCCCAAGCTGTCTAAACTCGTTATTGAAGCTACTACTGGTTTAAAAGTATATTTTGTCGATGCTTTACCAGTAACTTGAAATATTATTGGCATTCCTCTCGAGTAACTTTCCAATTGGAATGTAATTCCCTTGTACAGTGACCTACCAGCTGCGGTACTGTGTACAACATAATCATCTAGGAAGGCCACAAGGAGGGATTGAGAGGAGCTGGCGTCGATTTGATTTTCATACCAACTTTTCATCCTTCGATAAAAATCCAATTACTCTCCCCGCTCCATCCGAATCCAAGCCGGATATCGAATTTCGGAAACATAATTATCTTCTGTGGCAGCCTTGGAATGATAAGGTAGCTGGGTTCACTCCTGCTCGAGGATATGAGATGATCACATGTTTTACATTATACGGCCAAGCTCTTTGAACCATTCTCGTCCCCTCTACATCGCACCCTCATTCCGTTGAGTAATCATCGGTTGATCTATCTGGTTACCCTCGAGCCTTGAGGTATTGAATTACCAATTTAGTGTTAAGTACAGGCAAAGTATTGAGTTCACTTTCCTTGCATGTTATTTAACACGCTACGTCTACGAACCATCCTCTGCAAGTATTTTAACCCTTTTAATAAAATATCTGGGCTACGATTCCCATCTAATCTGCTATCTTATGTTGGCTTGGTAAGTGTGAAACTTATAGTGTGCTTGGAAATAAGGAGAATGAAGAATGGAACATCCTTCCACCATTGTTTACAAACATCATTCTCCATCACATCCTCGTCAACTTCCACACTTTTCGAGGGCACGAACTTTTGTAATAACCCACAGAGCTGGAAATTGTAACTTGTAACACTACTAGTAACTACTAACCTTGAGAATGATTACATAGAGCTAGTCACTTCAATAAAACCGTTACTAATATTTTCTCGTATGGTGAAGACACGTTCTAGGAAAGTTCGTTACACCACTTTGGTACTAAGGCATCTCTTCTCAGATCTTTCTCGGTCAGCTTTTCTTTTACTTGGGATGGTTGTGTTCCCTCCAGCAAGTAAATTTGCAAATCTGTACATGTACAACCACCAGTGCTGACTTCTAAATTAGAGTCCTTCAAATACAAACACGTGCAAAACGGGCTAAAATAGTTAGCAAATTTAGAGCAATTTCACCCAGCTCGTTGCAGTCAGAGATAAGGAAGTGAATTGTTCAATCTTCAAAGTGATGACTTGATGACAAATTTAAATTACCATTTTGACAAGCCTAGGGCCCTCTTTTATTTGCATGTACTTAAAGGGGCCTGTTTTACTGTACATCAATTTGTAAAAGCAGCTCAGAAATTATTAAGCCGCAAGGCCCTTCCATCTTTTTCTCTCTCTGCTAAGGAATAAATCTTTTGATCTTCGGACATCTAATTGCTTCGTCTAAAGATGAAACGGTCCACCATACCTTGACCTAGATGCATTGTTTTAACGCAGTCACATAAAATCAAGAATTTATTATTACCCATTCTACACTATATAACTCGTAGATGCTTGTCCCTCCCTTGTACCTAGGAGTGTGGAGGAACGATAGTTTTCAAAGATTTGGAACGAGACGAATTGGATTTGGCCACAAAATTGGCAAAGTAATGTATAAGATCTCATGTTCAACTTTTGGAGATAGGCGGAAGAGCACGATCACCATCGTATCTCTTGATCTTCTACTCTCTATGTGCTTTCTTGAGGTCGATGAGACTCTCTAGGATTCTGAATACAAGATTCTGGATTGTGGCCCTTCGATTCTAGTCTCTCAGTGTGTGTATGTCTGTCTGTACTTGTGGCCCAGTGTAAAAGGCTGATTCGGAATTCGAGATGTGAACATTTCCTGATTTCTATGGGATCTTCAAGTCAAGTGTAAAGAAGGAACACACAGTCGGCAAGGTTTCCTTTTGGTTTGTTGAATCTAGAATCTCGAATCTAGCCTAGAGAGTTGATTCTCTAGTCTCGATTTACTACTCAGGCAGAACCAAATTGGAAGGGGGAACTCGGGAATTGCCAACCAGAGCAGGATTCGTTGCCCAAGCATTTTATATACCAAAGTACCAATGTTGTCAATGTTGTGGTTCGAGCATTGAACCTCCCCTACAAACTATCAAGTCTCTCTTTTTAGCTCTTTCTAATCACACGGCTTGTGTTTTCTTTACATCTCCTCTGCCTTCTACAATTTATAAAAGAGAAGCTACATTCTTGTTCCGAGGAATAGGTCTACACTTTTTGTTTAATCGGATTGTCCCTTATCCTTTCTCTAGGTTTAATCTATAGAGCCTTTTATTGAGAGTGGAACAAGGAACACAGTGTGGCATTCCAAGGGCCTTGTCTTGTCTCTCTCTTGAAAAGCTCTTCTTTGAGGCTGTATGCGTACTGATATTGCCTATAAGCTCCTTTCTATGCTTATCGTTTTCGTGGACTGCTTATAAGGAAATAGTTATAAATCAATGCTATAAAAATATTAAATCCTTGACCTTTTCCAATATTTCGATTAAGGGGATATTATTATGTCGGTGCCATATTTGGCGTCATTCTATTAAGCTTGCCAGAGCAGAAGGTCTCTTGCACCCAGTGAAACATCACAATATTGTACGGCTACATGGATACACAGTATTAACAGATGAATCATTTTATGAGAGTAGTGTCATTCAAAGCTGTCGTTTAGGAAAACCCATCTCAATTTAGTGAACCCAGCTCAATCCATAATCCATAATAACGGTTGAAGGGAGAGATAAATAAGCATGTTATTTAACTGCCCGACCACACTACGTAAATACGACAATCTCTTGCAACTCAAATGGGGGGAAGTAATGCTCCCATTCAGAGTGGCACAACTGCACCCACTCCGCCACTGCAGTTCCCTTCAGGGTGTATGTCAGAATTACAAGGAGCGATCTAGTTAACCCAAATCTTAAGTGAAGACCATTTGACAGGGTTAAAGGGTCTGGAAACTAGATACTGTGATGAGGGTCACCCTATAGTATTGAATCGGGGCTTTGGACAATTTGGAGCTGACCATGGCTAAAGCTAAGCCCTAATCAATCTGAAATGGTCAGTAAAGGTTCGCCAGATCGGAATAAATAGTCTCAAATAAACATATAGTGGAACTGTAAGCCCCATCCACCGTCTGTAAAAATGAATGGCTCCAATTTGTCCATAAAATCCTGGGCTATAAATACATACATATGGTGACGAGGCTGGATTGTGGATTCTGATTCCATTCTATTTAATTCTCCACGCTGTGAGATAGGGAGTAGAAGTGGATTGTAAATAAACCCGGAATTTGATTGGATTATCCAAATAATCCGTGAAACAAGACGGATTTTATCCCGTGGCGTGCGGGTTCCTCCAAATACTGGGCTCTCCCTTATTCCAAAGACTCTGGTATACTCGGGCTTATGAAAGCAATGGCTGGGTGACCTCGTGAGAGCCTAGCTTAATGTGCGTATCTCTATGGAAGGGTGAGGAAAGTGAGTGAATGAATAGGGGGGATAGAGGGACTAATGGGCATTCAATGGAGACTCGACACACATGAAGGAAAAGTATTTATTTGTCCATATACTTTCTCCCCTCATTACTTCTGGATTGTCTAGAGGACGGGGAGAAAATTACAAGTCAATGATTGTGTCTTTCGACATCTGTTCCCGACACATTTGATTAGCTCTTTACCCTCTATTCACACCGGGTTAGATGGTTTGAAAATTAGAAAAGCTACTCCAGATATAGACTCTTCTCTGTGTGTGTTTGGAACGAGGTGGTCGGGTTTGGGCTGTATTTACAGTAGGGTTGACGACTGACTACTGTTCAACCTTGGGGGTATGGATGGACTAGTAGGAAAGTTAATAAATCAGTCACTTTTGTGACTCGATTTTTCTCTCTTGTAAGTTGAAGATAAAGGAAGATGTGTTTTTTAAAAAGGAATGTTGGACTGGGATGTAATTGATTGAAAAAGTTTTCTTTTCAGTATACTTGTAGGAGTTTGTTTTGATAGTGGTAGTATGGGATTGGGAATTTGGATATGAAGTAGGCAGAAAAGTGTTAGCATGAAGGAGTCATGCTGCTTTTGATGTTTATCTAACAAGCATTTCCATCCTTGAATGAAAGAAATGACACAAACAAAAGCTGAATTGCACAACATGTTTTCGATGAACATGAGCCCAATTAGAATCTGATTCTTTGGTAGCATTGAAGAGAAATATATTTTGAGTTAAGTTAAATGTGCTATTATATGATTTTGTTTTCAGGCAAAAATTAATTTTGTAAATAAGTCAAATGTTTACGTCAAATGTATGGATAAATATTTATGTCTGTTCATTGTAACTTAAAAAACATTAATTTTGGAATTAAACCATATTCAATAGATATTTTTTAATATGAAAAGAAATGCGTCAGTTGAATTCTGACTATCCATTTATTAATAAAACTGAACCAAAGTAGACTATTTCCTAAAACTATTTTATGCCAGTTTAAACAGTTTTATTTGTTAAGTTTATGCTTCTTGATTTTGCCATTGAATAAGCAGGCATTCAAGCAATCAGAGACATCAAAGAGTCTTGTGTTCCATATTTTTGGCAATGTTCATCGAACCTTTTGTCTCGAAACGGCGGAAACATTCTGCAACACTAGCTTTAAATTTATATGTCTCCAACACCCACACCTAAGGATTACTCTAGAAATGAAGAAATATGGATTTTCTAAGCTCCTATCTCGATGAATTTAGTATTTCACAAGGTTTTTTCCAGTTGACCAATTTTCATCACATCATTAAACTAGCTCTCACCCGACCATTCCTTTCAAATATTCCATGGTCGGATTATTTACAAAATGAAAATGAATCGCCTGACAATTCCTTTTTTGAATTTAGCAAAATCGAATTGAATAAATGGAGACACCTATATAATACAATGCTACTTCTGCTTCAAAAGTTTCCAACCTCGTAGTATATTGTTGGGAACTGGTAATTATTTCCAAAAACTTTCGTCAACCCTTTGCACGTGCGTAATATTTTACAGATACATTTACTCAGTAAACTCACTATTTGGTGAACGACTTGATATAACCTGTCTCTGATAAGGATAAGGTGCTTTAACTATTATCAGTGGCACTTTTCCGTAACAAGCTCTACAGAATTCCACCTTTTTCAGATTCAATGGCTGAATAACTCACGTATACATGATAATAAGCTTACTATAAAACCAATCCATACTTGTGAAAAAGTCCAGCAGTTTTAAAATTTTTTAGAGATTTTAACAGCAAAAGTTCTTGCCGTTTGTTGGCTTTTGAAATCTAAATAATTACAATTAGATATAACCAAGTTTTTACAATTTTATTTTCCCTATGCGATAAAATCGTGAGTTTAAAGACATTGCGCATCGAGAAAGCTACATGGGGAGTAAGTAATTTCAAACCGTACTTCTAAACTAAATATGCATAGCATTTTATTTCGTCTCAAATGTAGCATGAGATTCTAAATTCTAATGTACGAAGTATTTTTGATGACTTTGAATTTCAAGCCATTGTATCGGTCATTCAAAGACATAAGATCTACATAAACTTGATGCCGAAAAATGAAGGCTTCAAAAACCCACAGATGGAAAAAAAATCAAATCGTTAACAAATAAAATTGTTTCCGATAAAAAAAGTTTCCAGAGTTGCTCAATAAAGTTTGTTAGTTTCCTTAAGTCCCACGGCCTCTGAAAATATTAGGAGATGTCAAACGACATGGGATTAAATTAACTTCGTACTTAAAATCCAAGTCCAAGCCTTGCCGAATCTGTGAGCTCAGAGAATTTCATCATTTTTATTGAAAATCTCTCTGAGGTCTTACATAATATAATGTAATAACTCTGGAGTGGTATTTCTTGTAGAGCTTTTGAGCTTATGGCTTTAAAAATCCAACTCCATGGCATTTCTAACCAAATTTGTTTGGAAAAGCTACAATGTCTCCACTCTACTCCATTATTTCGCTAAAATGTCGGTTAGTATTTCTACTCTTCAATAACTACTGTATGTATTTTGAAGCTGAATAGCTCCTTTGGTTTAATAGACTAAGGGGACATTCAATTATTTCTCTGTGGAGAAAATGGACATTTGACCTCGAAAAATATTCTTATGAAAAGTGGCCCATACAATGGGCCTGTAGACGTCTAGCATACATACACTTCCAGTTCCAGTTCCTTAAACTATGAAAACACCATAGTGTTTAACACACTAGTGCAATAAATTATGTTAAAACATTGCTATAATAATGCATTCAAAGCTCTGTGAATTCCACAAATAATTGTTCATGGGGCATTACATAAATGTCTAAAATATTTCTCCCACTTTTACAATCTTAAAGCGAACGATGCAAAGTGCATGCATTAAATTAAGTCTAGACCTCCCCTTGAACTTTGGTATGTTGAATGCCGACAGCTCATTAGCCCCAAAAGTCTACAAGAATCTCGTTTTTTTTCTCTACTCAACCCAGAAGGAGATTAATCCGAAGCCTCACTATATTTTGAAATACCAACTTTTGGAATAAACTCAGACAATCTCTGCATCTTAATGATAAAACAAGCAAAGCCCAACCCGACCAACCCTCCTGACCTTGATACCGTCATAATTATACCCCAACATGAAGACTTCCCATGCCACAAATGAATCCGACAGGCATGCACTCATATTAAATCTTCTTAGGACTTCTTGGGACTGTAAATCACCAACAAAGATGGATTTTCCCACACCTAAAATCGCCACCAGTCCTTCCTCAACATGAACATTTTCACGATTCGATCCAACCTTGAAGAAACCTTCTCCAGGCATAAAAACGATTCCCACCACCTCCTCCAGCTCCACAAACAACAAACAACAAGACAATAGAAACTGGTGTAGACTAGCCCAAAGTAATTTATTATCGGCTGCTCCCTCATAAGGATAAAAATAAGTAGGGCCTTGTTCTCTTGTTGTTTTCATGGTTTAATTAAGAATATAATATCCTAGTTACTCTGCCCCATTGTGGTAATGAGATGGTAGTCTTTCTTATTCTTGATACTTTCACGCTTTCTTCCCGTGTCTCAGTCGTTCACACTGGATTTTATTACAATCATCATAAACATCAAAGAGAATAGCCATAAGGCTTGTAGTGTTTTGTACTTGAGTCTACATCCTTATCTGTATAGTATGGACTAATAAAGACGGTCAATGCTACCCACCCACAGAATAGGGCTATAGCTTTGAGATTAAATCAAATATTTCCCAACCTCATTGTAGTATAACTTTCTCTGTCTTGAGACTTGGGGGATATAGGGGATTGTGAATCGCGTGCTGGAGCTCATTCTATTTACTTGAAATAACAACAAGCTTTTAGTTATTACTCTAGAATCTAGAATATAATTCTGTCTTACTCCCAAGGCTTTTGTTAATAGTAGTTGTTCATAATGTTCAGAGGTTTCTTGGGCGGAGATTAATGCACGAAAGGGCCACCAAAGTCATTCTTGTCATTTAATCATCACGTTTACGCGTTTTAGGCCGCTCATCGAGAAGTGGGAATGGGTGCATTGGGATACATAAAGATATCGACTATAATGAAGAGCATTGAGAAGGAGTAATTTATTCATCCGTCATTCTACCCTCCGTCAGTTGACTTAGGTATGGGTGAAATGAGGGGATACAAGTAGGCCTTTTCATTATTGACATTATAGTTTAATTAATATCGTTCTCTCAAGGCAAAATGATGGATTTATATTATAAGTTTTTCAATATCATTAGTGGTCTTAGGGGTATATGCAAGGTAACTGCAACTTGTTTATTAGTCCGAATACCCTTCTTCATAGATACAGATACATAATGGCAATGACTCTTGGGATTGAAAATTTTGATCGCAATTTATTTTATACTTCCATTAGCTTAATTAAATCAAATTCAAATCATTTACATGCAGTCTTTGAAGTTGTCTTCCCTTTCCATTTCGATGAATGCTGCATTTTTTTTCACTTTAAATTTAAATAAAAAACAATTCATAGGAAGCATGGCTGGCAACGTTGCCATTACCGGCGATATTTATCCCTTAGCCTGGCCTGGCTGCAACAATTCCTCAATTTATATACGCCTGGAGACTAAAAAGAATCCTCAAAAGCATAGCTGACGAAAGTATTCTACTTCCCACGCTCATTTTCATACAAGGGATCCAGGCATCCCTGCTGTACAATCAGCCATAAACTAGGAACATGCGTGGCTTGAAAACAGAAGGGACTTGGAACTGTCATGAACTGGCAAAAATGCAGTTCAAAAGGAATCCTCTAAATTATAATACGATCAAACAGAAACACACAAAAAAGATTATCCACTCACTTTTCTCCAACCGCGAAAGCACTAGCAACTACCAGCAGCACCAGCAGCACTGCACAAATCTCAAGGCCATATCGGTAAAATATATGCATCAAGAAACTTTGAGCGATTCCTATCCCCGGTGATTAACTCAAATTTGCATCATTCCCCGAATTGGGTGCAAGGAGAATTCGTAGAAATTGATGGAATTCCACCAGGACGACCATTACCTCCGTGCTAAAATGGTATGACCTCAAATAAACCGACTGAGGCTTCGGGTCTTCCAAACCCGAAAATAAATTTAAACTATTCGGAATTGAATTGAGCGTTGTTCAAAGAGCCTATCTTGAAATATCTCTCGTCGCTAAGCCCCGTTTGAGCACCATACCCTTGCCAAAACACCTTGTACTCGATACTCATCCTTGTACAAGAACAGTGTCCAATTTCCCGTAGTTAGCCACTCTTGGGCTATTATCTGTATTACAGTGATTGTGACTATTGTGAGCTGAAACTCTCGGATCTAGTAGTAGGAACCTGTCATGCATTTTAGTTGCCCTATTTCACTCCTTTCTCCATACAATGGGGAATAATGTATCTTTATGAAGAGCGGATCTATTTAAGGCAAACACCTACACAAACAGAGCTACCTCCTTTAAGTATCTCTGCTAATATCTAGCAGGTATATTATATATATTACTAGTCAGAGAAGAGTACTATGTTTCTGTAATTGAGTGCAAATTAGCTCAATCAATTCCTCTCCCTTCCAGACCCCTTTTAACTAACGGTGATAAACCTGAGGAATGATTGATATTAAAGATTCATGAAGTCCCTCTCAACTACTTTCATACATTCCAAATTCTGTTTGAAGATCCAGTCTCTCTTTCCAGCTATATCTAGAGCCAAATCCAATCCATGTCGGAGTAATAAAGTACCCAAGAGGTGTGTATGTACCTATATCTACATTATAAATACATGGAATAGTGCTTCCCGGAGATTAGAGATTGAAATTGCTCCTGGGTCGCTCTGGATAGACGATAATAATAATTTTAAGTACGGATATAAAGCCAAAAGGTATTTACACATGGACAGGAGTAGCTTGGGCAGGAGAAGCTCTACGGGAAGTATATAAAAGACATAGGCCACACACTACTCACACTCTCTTGGTGCTAAGGACTAGTGATGGTGATGATGATGACTACGACGGGGTAGGTGGTAGTGGCATACTTAGAATGGCAATCAGGAATTTATTATTGGTAACTTTTTAATCTAACCACTTGCCAGGACGAGGAGCATTTAGCGTTTAGAGTCCTCCGAGAAAGAGCATAAAAAAGAAAGTCGAGAGAAATTGGAAAGCCTTTGAGAAGGGAATATTTTATATTCCAGCTCCTCCAGCCTGCTGGAAATGTGTGTGCAATTTTGCATGCTCCTCCAGGGCTTGGGGAGTGAAAACCTAATCATCCTAATTTATATCTCACAACCCATTATGTCCCATACGAGACAAAATGGGCTGAATATTTAGATAAATGGGCTGAAAGTATTCGCCTTTTAATTTATTTCCTTTTCTAAACAACCACTTTTGTCTGCAATCCAATCCGTTCATGGCAAGCAGAAAGGACTCAACCTCCTCGAAGCTTATACTCCACAGCCTAGGCAGTGCATACAAAGCTGCGTCTAAAATGCCTTGGCAAAACTACTTCACTACTACCCTGCTGTGTTATGTTTGTCGGGGTGTTGGTTTGCAATTTCAATATTGTTTATCCTAACTAGACATATACAATTGATAAGCATGTATATATGATAAGATATAAGAACATATCATTTCAGAAGCGGAACAAACTTGGGTGTATACGGGTCAAATTCATCCAAAATGGATTAGCAACAGCCACCTATTGTGAATCCAAAGGGTAGCCCTTGCATTTCCAACCATCTAGGGACTATACTGTTTCCCCGCTGGCAATTTTGCGAGTAAACCCTTTCCATACACAAAGGTCATGCCGCCCATGACCTCAAGGGACTATATCCAGTCCTAGATATATTCATCTACGTGTATAACTTCAAAGTTTGACCTGAATCTGTTCTACAGCTCTCTTTGTTTCCGTAACTCTTATTAGTTTCTCAAGGGGGGATGTCTTGATGTTCTTTAGAGACCTTATGCGAGGTTCTAAGTTGAGAGAACGCCAGAGAGAAAGTGTATAGTGTATACAATTGAATACAATAGGGCAGGAGAACTCGAATATATGTATATGAGTATATCTATATCCTCGTAAATGTAAAAACGGTAACTCTCTTGGGAGTGTAATGCCTTGTCAACTGGGTGAAACCGGGAGACAGGGATACGAGAGGATAGTACGAGACATACTACCCGGCTATACTGTAGCTCTTTGTTTCACTCAAAATTAATTGCCTCCTTTCCTTCTCAATTTCTTTGTTCTGGGATTCTTGAGACAATTTAGATTCGAGCTCTGGAGTGGAGGCATTATCTATTTCTCCGAGCCGACATCAGACCCCTAGTAAGGGCTGGAGGAGAGAGAAGCGAGAGAGTATTGTCGGATGGGGCTGTGAGTTTTAATAAAATTTTCTTGAGAGATTAGAGCCTGAATTTGACACCAAATCAAGTGGCTTTACATTCAATACAAGTTAGTTTGGAGGATGCAATTCGAAGATCCCATCATGCCAGGGTCAAATTTAGGAGTAACAGGTTTTTCAATATTGCTCTACCTCCATGAATCCAACGTTAGTACAAATATCCTGTTGCTTGGTGAACCTTGACGATTCTGGAATCTGTGCTCAAGTTTAATCACCCTAAGGGTAATAAGGAAGATGAAGGGAATGGGAGAAGTACTCTGAATTTATCAAGGTCTTATTATGACGTCAGTCTTATCCACATATTTATACACGCCCAATATCCGGTAATAAAAATAAATAAGCAGATTGTACCCTTCCTAGAGATCAGGGATCTACAGAAAAGTACTGGAAATAGCCTCAGCCAGTAGGAAACGATTGGGTGTACTAATATATGATTCTATTATTCCAACGACGGAGGTCCAAAAGCCTTTAAACCTTGAAGAAAAAATCCTCGTGGGCACTTGAGGATATGAATATGGAGAAAGTTAACTTTATATTATAAAACTAAAATACCCAGAACCTGGGTCCTTGAAAAAGATGGAATTCGATTATTTCTCTCTATAGTCTCTAAAGATAAAATAGCTCAGTGCCTCTTGAGAGATTTGGATAGGTCGAAGCAATCCTCCTCACATTCGAGCTTAGTTTGGCTTTGCTTTAACTTTCTCCAATTTTATTCAACTATTTGTAACGTTCAAGCCTTATTCCTACTCCATACATGGTTTATGGACTTATGGAGACGTGCATATGCAACATTCAGAAGCACAGGCTTCGACATCCACACCGGGTCTATACATAATACCTCAACTTGGTACTTTCGACTTATGGAGCTTGCAAGTTTAGTCTTTGAGAGATAGTGAGCCATTTTTACATTCCCTCAGTCTTTGCCCTTCTGGAAAAGTCTTAACTTCTCTTTTATCTCCAGAAGATCTGATCAGATCTCAATGATCTAGAATGGATTAAATGAAAAGACTCTCTGCCTTCATAGGATTTCCTACCTCGTGGGATTGCTCCAAAGTCCGCTTTCATTAAAAGCAGCCCAAGAGCGGCGAGGTAGATCATTCCTAGGATTACTTTATAAACTTTGTTCACCCTGCCGTCCAATCTACCCCTTGTCCTTTGATACTTCCCAAACCATTGTGCAATCTGTCGAGATAACACGGAGATAAATATATATCTCAGTGGCCCATACTCATAACAATTGAGATGTAGGAAAGCCTTGAGGGCGGAGCGGAACACGCCAAGGTGACATTGTTGCTCTATATCTTTTCTTTTTATTCTTTAAAACAGCCAGAGATATCATTCATCATCCAAGTGTGGTTTTCAGCATCACAAATGGGACACCTTACTTGAAGGAGATCAGAAAGAATGATCTCAAGCCAGCTATTCTTCAAATATTTTTAAAACCCCCTTACCCTACATGTACACGTATACTAGAGTATAGACCTATGACCTTTATAATGTTCTCTGGTGATCCGCACTGATCCCACTGTGTCATATTCCGTTAGCCTAATTCATAATTCACTTTGCTACCCTCCGTAAGTGAGCTTGAGTATTTCCCCAATTCCGAGCTGTCTTCGCCCAGCTCATCTTGAATAATCTCGACGCATAATAGATTCCATTGAACCTTTGAATTCAAGACACAGGGCAATAGGTAAACTGTTCTAGGTATTTTTTGCTATATAAACTAGCCAAAGGATAAGGATTAAGTGTTAAAGATGGGATTTGGGATTTGGCTATGGGATAATAATATGAAACCGTGTGCACATGGAAGTGTAAAAGCTTTCTCAGAGGTAGCTTTCATAACATTATAATATTATTACACATCTCTGGTTCCAGTCTCGAGTCTGTTTGAAACATAATCTGAGTGTAGTTCCCCTGAGTCACAATGCAATCAATCATTTTCTCCAGGAGCCTTTAACAGGGGCATTAGAATGTCTTGGGGGAACATCATATGCATTCCTCTAAATCTATGTACCTCCTATATACACATCTATATAGAATTTATATTCAAGGATTTCCAACCATGTTTTCTTCCCTTTCTCTAGAGAACTGCCAAGCTGGCCTGACCCGCTCGTCTCTTTTCCATCATTTTACACAATAAAAACTTTTCTTGAACTCAAAGAAAACTCGGGCCGGGTAGTGCAAGTCGTATATGTGCCTTGGGTTTCATTATTCATCCTTAAATCTGATAAAAAGTCCATTGTCAACTCAAACTTTTTTCTCCCGACATAGTATCATCAGAAGACAGGTTTGTCATATCACAACTCGACCCATCAAGCATCTCTCTCCGTAACCCTTTCTCCCTCTTGTAATATTAATGTGCATGCTCTATATTAATATGGTACATCCATCACGCCTAAATATATAGTTCACCAAGTGTCCCTGCTACTACTTTAAGTCTCTTTAAGTAGAGAGTAAATATGAACATCTGCTCCGGCTGAGGTTCGGCCTTGCTAAATTTTGCACCCGCTTACCGTTACCTATTGTCTCCCGGAATTTGCATATTTCAAAATCCTCCATGTCACGTATCAATAGGTACTCATACTCTTCAGTCGAATACTGACACTGTCAGCAGTTCAAGTCCGTTCCAGGATATACCTTTTCGTAGAATGGAGCTAGGCTTTTATGGTAAGCGTCATAACCCAATAAAAGACTCGAGGAATAGACAGAAGGGAAGCAGTTCATCTTTCTAAGGGGAGCAGGCCTGTGAGCCTGACAATAAAATTATGAACTCAGCATATAGAAATATACATTACCTCTTTGTACGCAATGTTGCGATGTCCCTGGGCTGCTCCTTCATAAGTTAATGGATCTTTGGCATGCTTTCCTCTCATAGTGGTTAAAAAAAATGGACACCTCGGGAAATAAATCTTTTACCTTTCAAGTTTTTAGGAGTGGGCATATCTGTCTCTCTGAATAAATAAAATGTCCATAAACTTTGAAACCTGTACATTATCAATCGATGATAAAACATCCTAAGCAATGTACCTAGCTCATTAGCAAGTAACGACCCCTTATGCATATGGAATGACACAAGTTCTCAATCCTTGTGCTCCTGACAGCGACAGAAAATGTCCTTTGTCAGACGAATGGGACACGGTTCAAAGTTTTTGCTCCCTTATTTTGAAGGGTGGAATTTGAGCCTGTCGACTTCCTTTGATTTCCGACTGATTTCTCCCCTTGATCCTTGTAATTGAATGACAGCCTCTTTATCGTAAAAGCCTTATTTTCCATGGCTGTTGGGCGTAGTTGGAAGTCTCGGTAAACTTTCGTACATAGGGTAGTTTGTAATATTGGATCACTTTTCTTGAGCTCTCGATGCAAAATTTTTAAAGGCAGAATTTTGAATTCTGCCATGTCTATGGGGATCATGTGTATATAGTTTAGCGAGTATATATAAAAAGTATGACACGAGCTGCAGAGAACTACTCTACATACCAAACCCATTGCCATGTGTACGAAAGTGGGAGAGAGTTTAATTCTTTTATTGCCGTTGCTGACACATGGCTGAAATCCAAATGGGTTAAATTTGACTGGATTTGAGTGGGGGTTTTACAACCTATAATTTAATGCCATAAATACATTTCACTTATGGTTTTATGCCCTTTGGGCTAGAGCACAAGAGACCTACTTACTCCCTTAGACTTCGTCAATTGGATCTGAAAATCGGGGCTGATTCCCTTCCCTTTGCTCAATCACGTACTGGAGAAACATAAAATTGTACCAAAACCAGAAGATATGATCGATTAATGTCTGTGCATTACGATGCGTGTTTTGAACTTTTAATACACAACTTCTAAAATCCTTCAACTCGACCTCCATCCTTGTTGCTTGACTAAATTATGACTTTCTCCAGTGTGGATGAAACTGCGTTAAATAACCTGAAATATCTGAAATAAGGTCAGGTACACTTGCAACCATGTTGTTCTCGCGTAATCCACCCTTCCGAAGAAATAATCGAGGTCGTCATAATCTTGAGATTATACCCTTGTCAAGATAGGCTCATAATGCCATTTATTGGCCAATACTCCTTGAGACACCTTAATCTCCTTCTGGTTTATCGAAACGTCTATGGATTTGATAGGTTAATCCTAATAATCAGCTCAGTTCAAGGAAACTCCCCGCCCACACTCTTGTTCCACAAACTAGAGTTGAACATCTTGAAACGAGAGGATGTGAAGGCCGGTAATGTATATAGCTTATGTAGGTAGTTGTTATTTTGGTAGAAAGTTATCAAAAGCGTACACTGAGAATTCTCTCTCTCTCTCTTCTCTACAGAACTTATAAAGACTCCAGGCTAATCTGGCTGACTGATCGATTCAAGAAAAGTTGTCGGACATGGGTAAAGTTTGAATTTCTTTATCAAGCCCTCAAGGGTAGCTTTTGTTCTATATAAACACAGTCAAACAAAACAGACTCAGAAACTAATGCTCAACACAGGGCTCAAGTACAACAATTAGGACTTCCTCACCAGAATACAACCCTCCGTCATAACAGTAATCAAATCTAGTGGGCCGACCCTGAATATGCAATATGCATGTACACCTAAACCGTAAATAAAACTATCGCCTCTGAACGACTCTTAAATTGGGATTTGGGTGTAGGTCCTCGTCGTGTTTGGCCCGAACCCTGCCACAAACTTTGACGTAAAATGCTCCAAGCCCAAGGTAAAAGGTCACACAAGATTATAATACAACGGAGACATGCAGTCTTTATTATTGGTGAACTAGCAATTTGTGTTTATTATTACTGCAACCCCAACCACAGATGAATATTAGGCTTGGGATCATTCGAATATCAGCCGATTCAGCAATTGAAGCGTGATGTGCTTAAGCAAGGAGGTGTTTTATATATTTGGAAAATAGGGCTGAACTCTCGTGTGGGTTATTATGTATATTGGGAGAGATTGACTAAGTATACCTCATTCCCACAACCGGCAACCCTGTAATAATAATAACAATGGGGAAAACGTATAATAATAATAATCTCCTCTTGGTCTTAAATCCAAGGCTCAGAAATGGACCTACTACAGCGCTTTCTTAGCCATATCCGAGTGAATGCATTTATTACCCACAACACCAGCTTATTTTGAACGTCTACAAATAAGGGTCTGAGGGAAAGGGCGGAGGAGGGGATAAGCCTTCTCTTCTTGGTTTGTAATATTGTGTAAAATAAGGGCTGTGGTTGCGGATGTTGTGCATAGATAACCGTTTATGTTTTTAAGGGTTATTGCAGTACATAATCAGGAGTTGAAAAGTGTATTGAGTTTTGGGAGAAAGGATTTTTCGAGGTGATCACTTGTCGACCATAGATTTTCTCAAGTTCCGAATTTAGACGACCTAATCATAAGGGTTATTCAACTCGGCTGTGGGTCTTTGCCATTTTTTTCGAGGAAAAAAACTTGCCGTTTTTCCCATTCAAGGGATTCAATAAAGATTTTCAACTTGGCTTAGTTATAAGGGCAAGTACTAAGGTTACCATTGGCATGTATTGCTAATGTAAATTCAAAAATATTCTTGAGATTTATCCAAAAAATATATTATATGTACTCTGTGTATATCATTACCAAGTATTTTCAAAAAATAAACATTGTAAACCTCTTTCCCTTTAGATATTTTAAATTAGGCTCTCAGCGGTCAAGATGAATCATTGCTCAGTCGTCATTCATAAATTCAGTCAATAGATCCAGCTTAGTATAATTTGAGTTATTTTATGCCCGACAGAACGATGTTCCATAGGCTTAAAGCTTAACTAATTCATCAGCTCGTTTCTCCTCGTCCCTCCAAATTATAAATAAAACCCCCCGAGGTCTTCCTATCAACTCATCAAAAGGACAACCTTGAGTGATTTAATTTAAGAACTACATACACTAATCACTGGAGGCCTAAACTTCATTCACTAAGAACAAAGAAAGCTTCCACAAAGTTTGATAACAGACACACACCTTCTACAAGTTATAACACCTGGGGAAACCTAATTTACTTCCCCTTCCCAACAGAACAAGGGACTTGACAATGTTGGCCTGTCAACCTTAGCTTTGTATTGAAATCGAAGGACGCTTTCAGGGTGTGTAATTGGCAATTACAGATACACTGAACACATAGTGCACTCACACACAACAGGATATAGCCAGTACCTTGTCCTCCACTTTTCGAAGATGGATCGAGTGCTCAGTTAAGCCCGAGTCTTTAGTCATATACAAGACTTAAAAGGGGAAAGGGTTGTGAGAGAAAACAGTTTTTCTTCTAAGGATACTCTGAGCTAATAAACAAGAGAAGAGAGAGAGAGAGAGAAAGGTGAGCTCGTGAATAGAATTTCTATCTCAAAGTACCACCACTGCCTCCCAAAACGGTAGATACGACTCGTCCTTAGCAATACTTGCTTGTTATCCTCTCCTAGAGTCTCTTGTAGTTGATAGGATCCTAGATTCATATACACAGAGAGACTATTCTACTACAGCTTTGAACCTAAAGCTTGGAGTTTTTTTTATCCTCAGCGTTCGTTTATTCGAGTAATTCTGGAAGGGAGGAAAGATTTTGCCGGTGGCAGTGGCAGTCGACCAATTCTCTCTCTTAGAAACTACCAGCTTCCGAGTAGACACGTACGGACTCTTATGGACGCAGTACTGGCCTGGTGTGCTTATAAATTGTTATATGGACGAGACTTTTGGTTTGATAAAGAAGTTCTTTCGTCTTTAAAAGTTGATTGTACGGAATCCATTTGATACTTTGTTTCACGTATTTGAGGCAGTGGGTTGTGAGCGGGGTCATAGTTCTCTCTAATAGTCGAGATGCCTTATGTAGTCGTCGTGTGTGTTTCATGATTTCCGGATGTCTGCACGGATCGTATAAAGTAGTTGTATTAAACTAGGTTATAGGTCATTCCTTGAAGGTGGTGAAATGAGTTCAAACGTGGGGCTGGGATTTTTTTTTGTCTTCCTATAGAAGACATGTTGGAGGATGGAGATGAAAAATCGAGGAAATCCGAGCCAACCCAAGAATGATGAATGTAATCGAAGACCTTAGATTGTTTTAGATTATGAAGGAGGCTTTATGAAAAATTGCTTCCTTGGGCTTCTTACTTCCTTATGGTTTCCCTCTTAGGCTGTATTGAGTACAAGTAGCCCCCTTGGGTTACATAAGGACTTCTTCATGCAAATCGAGCACATTTATCTTCCCACTTTTTATTGAATCTTTCCACTCACCTTGGCCCATTAGGATGGGAATGATTAAATTCTCTCTTCTCTTGGATCAACTTACAAGAGGGAGTAGCTCTCTGATTTATTAAAACCCTAAAACATTTTGGGAACTACAAGTTGCAGGAAATTTTTTTTAGACTCCTTTCCCTTTCCTTTGAGTGAGGCCGATTCGTAGGCAGAGAACCGTCTCAGAGCTTCACTTAACTGGGCCATGCTTGAGTTATGAATATGAACTTGTCAAAGGGACATGACAATGACAGCAATCATTTTAATGACTCTGAAACACGGCTACACGGCTCGTTGTACTTCAATTCTTCACTAGTCTTTACTCTTTAGCTAAAATAGTGTAGTATGTATTTTGAAAGTGCGTACGTTTTAGTAATCTCTTTGTCATCTTGTCGAGGGGAGGAGGACTGTGACATTTTTTGTCACAGTCCTCCTCCGTTAGGCTATTTTTATTATGTATGAATATATAAAAAAAACACAAAGCTTCTGAGATTGTGTGTTTTGATCCATCCTGGTTGAAAATACCTGAAATGTGTAAGTATGCGGTAGTATTCCCTGAAGAGAATGCATAAGACACACATTTTAAGTTCCAAAGACTTCATCTTAAAGTAACAAGTTCCGTCTTGGTTGGAGTTTTATCCTTTTTAATGCGTTCAAGAGAAACACAAGGACAACATTGTCATCTCAGAGGTTGACTTGACATTCCCATTGTCCTCCTCATGTTCTGTCCTCCTGATATGCATAAAATATGGATACAAAAATGTAACTCAAGAGTATATTATCCTCAGTTTACCTGCCAAAAAATTGTCGAGGGGCAAGTTTGTGAAATAAAGTACTTAAGAAGGATCCGTTCAACAACCTTTCGTTCCCTGAATTTTCAAGTCCGGCTTTGCCAACCTAAATCCTCTCAATTTTCTATACATTTCAAAAGTAAAGCTGAAAACAAATAAATGAAGTTTGAATTGTGCAGGATAAATCGAGAGGCCTTAGAATTTTTGACGAACTTTTTAAGTTGTAAATAAAAAATATAGTCTGAAATTGATATGAAATTTCCACTTCCTTCGAATCTTAGAAATTGTATAAAACTGCCTTTTAACTTTCCTTAATTTCAAGTTCTAGACAGTCAGATTATACTCAGAAATCAAATTCGTTCGTTTCCTAATAGCAATTAATCGCAGGTAAATATTGTGTACAGATATAAGTAAAATTAAACCTGAAGATTTAATTATTCAGTCAGCATGGAAGATAAATTACTCAATGTTCTAAGGGTTTTCCAGTCTATAGCAATACCTTAACTTAACCTTCCTAGGAAGAAGCCTTCCAGAAACGCATTTATGGCAACTGTCCAAATCAAAAAAAAAATTATTTTTGTTTACCCCGTAAAAAAATATAGTGACACAAGAAAAGGGCCCGCAAATAAATCCTTAGCTGAAGCAAGAAATTCATTCCACCCGAATTTATTGCGTGTCAGGGTTCAAGTTGATGAAAGGAATTGTGTACCATTGTCACCTCCCCTATCAGACTTTCACTTATCATCGCCACCACCACTAACATAAGCAGAACCACCACCGCCATCGCGTCTATCAAAACTATACAGATATACTCACGCCTCTGGAACCTTAGCTCCGAGCCCTTGTCTCATGAGGGCTGGTTATTGTATCCTAGATTTCGAATCATCCATTATACGCTCCGTTTTTTTATTTCAATTCTCAAAGTCTCGTACTTTTTCACGCTGACTAGGATTGCAAAGCAGGATGAAAGGATCCAAGACCCAATGTGTGGTGTTATAAAGTGAGAATATATAGACTCCACATTTCAAAGCGAACATCATAAAAGGCAAGGAGCCAAAATCCAACCTACCAAATCCTTACGATTTCCCCCAAAAATAATAATACACGCAACACGCGTACAAAAAAAATCCCAAACACTTAGCCCTGCGTCGGCTCTTTGTAGCCTGAGAGTATCCGGTGCCTAAATGACTTTGTAACAAGGCAAGGGGAAGGCCATCATGTCGGTCCGTTCAGAGTTCAAAGGTTGAGAGTGGCTGGTGTTAATATTGCTCGCCTGTCTGCCAACTAAATACAAGATGAGAGAAGCTAAACTCCTCATATAATATATGCAGTACTAAAGCCAGTAAAGTTATCCATGTCCAAAGGGAAAGGTCTTTAAGGATGTAATTCTAAGAAAGTCGGTTTCCAAAATGGTATTCTCCACATCATTTCAACTCCATAGGGTCTCACATATGAATTTACAGTGAGAATGTCTCTCTTCCCCGTGTACTTATCCCTATTTGCTTGTTTTCAGAGACAAGCTACATACATACATATCCATAATAAGCGTATACATACATATCTGACACACTCATTTCTCCTTGGAAATTCAGAATGAGTCCATCCCGTTTGGATTTTCGTATTTTAACTTTACAAAGTTTAAGCTCCCAATTACTTCATTCTTAACTCCATTACTAATTAATACTCTTTCAACAAATTCAGGGATTCTACATTCTGTCTCAAGCACAATTCAGTCCTTATGAATCCTTGCTGGGAAATCTTATCCTTTTATCCAGCCTCCCGTCCTCGAGATCCCAGATGTGGATAAGCATGCCAGAATTTCGCACTGATTCTGAAAGTCGTAACTAATTGTCAGGGAAACTTCATGCACGTCCTTTTCCAGCCCCCCTCTCTGAGCTGATTACCATTTCTGGGGAGAGTGCCAGCTACACCGAAAAGTCTTTCCGCAAAATCGAATAAAGTATTCCTTAGTTACATTATCTAAAGGACTGCGAGTGCCATGTCTATAAAGTCTTGTTGAGATCTGCATAGCATACAAATAGATATCCCTCTGCCACTATGGGGACGTTTCTGCCATATTCTGAGAAGGCCATTCAATATTCAAGTATCTTTAGCCCCCGCGTTTCAAATCACTATTATTAAAGCCCGGGCCTTCTCTCTAAGAAAGCTTAAGATATGATGAATTTCTTAAAAGTGTGCTTATCCTGTCGGAAGTAGCCTACGTTTATTGTTCAGCCATCAGGTTGCTAAAATTTCAGTTTTAAGGACGGCTCATTTCCCACAGCTTTAGCTAGGAGACTGTGTGGGGGAAAGCAAAGTAAGGAAATATTTATTGAATAAGAAGGCGTGATTCTATTTGGCTTCTTGTCATAAAATTCTTAACAGCCTTTGAAAAGCATCTTGGGCCACGGCGGGTGAAATGTCTTCATTTTATTATGCAAGATACAAGCTGAACTCTTAAAGAGGCTAAATTGAATATTCCTTGAGCATCTCAGTCCCGTTGTCTCAGCTATCGCTTTGCAAAAGCTGGAACTGCTGGAAGAAGACGGGTCCAAGGCCGTCTTTGTCAAATACTTTATGTCTCTTAAGTTTTAGTCAAAGACAAAGGGACTATGATGGAAAACCTGAGGATGGAGAATTCCTACATGCACTATATAATTTTGTCAGGGACTGATGCGAGTAAGAATATTTATACATTCAATGCAGAGAGATTTTCAACGCCCTAAAACGTGTATTAAAAATAGAAAATAATATTTATACTCAATATTAAATTCCCTCCATAATGTGAGCAAATGAAGCCACGCTACGCTTAAAACTCTAGATGGATAAAAACATATTCAAAAACAAACATTTGACGTCGTCAAAAATGATTTTTAATACGCAGTACAATTCTTCTACTATCAAATTCAACTTAATTGAAACTGAATATGTTTTATACAAACTCCAAATCAGATTCGACTCTTCATCTTGTAATCTTGTTTACGCGAAGTCTTTGAATCGTCTCTCTCGAGTTAGAATCGATAAGCCAACCCACTAGAAATAATTTGATATCATCTTAACTCAAAGAGTCAAGATTTATTTGAAACTAAATACAAAGGAACGATGAACGTACATAATTTTATTTCATTTTCCATTTTATCTCCTTCGTATACACATAGTTCGCTAGGTCTGATGACGACGACGACAAATGCGACTTTTCTTAATCTCAATAAGGGACTTGAATCCTGGCTAATCCTGGCCACTTTTGCCCTTTTTGAATTGCGAGAAGTGGTTGTAATGAAATGGGATGATTTCCAAAGTTACTTCACGTCCGTATCAAAAGTTCCTATTAATCAGCGTGAATCAAACTTATTTGAGAGTTCAAGGATTGAATTATAGTTATGTGCTCTAAGAATCAAACTGAGCGAGGAATGGTCTCATTAAGAAACCATAAGAGTGTATGCACTTTGTTAAGTAATTTGCATAGATTTGTCAATGAGGTAAGTCTTCCCAGAGGACAAAATCCCTTGAGGAGCTTTGAATTATGAAAATTGTGGATGGAGGAAATGTGCATATTAATGGATAGTTGGGACGTGGGTGTCTTGGGATATAAGATTTTATAGCTAACTTGTAAGAGGATGTAATTTTAAGTCGAAACATGTTGAATTTGAAGAGTGATTCAATGCCTTTTTGACTGTTTTTGGAGATTTTATGCTTCAGTAACATCTATTAAATACTCGTGGGTTCGGTGCCAGGCTACTCAGCGTGACGAACTCGTCGACTCATCTATTCGTCGCGCCCAAGTCAGCGCCGTATTAAAT
>JAQFYM010002081.1:0-26198 GCA_034694785.1 Agrenia bidenticulata | reverse complement strand
ATACTCCCCCTAATTTTAACATCAATGGGATTTAAAATTTAAACTTTGTCGACCACACTTTCACCTTTCACTGCTTTTACGTAGAAAAATAAATACATCCCTTCACAACTATTTCCAGTTACCCCACACTATTTTACGATCAAAGTAGCCACATAAAAAGAGTTTTAACAAAGCCGGTATCCCCATGCCTGGGAAACAATCTTATCTCCTTTATGCCGACTTAGGATAGCTCATCACAATTTCGGTTGGATAAACAACACAAAAGCCACATGGAAAAGGGTTAGAGAAAAATCGGATTCGGGTCCTCCCTCATGTGAACCAAAGTAACTGTGAAGAGATCTCAGATTGATAAGATTTCTCTGAGACTTGAGAGAGACTCAAAGTATACACAAGAAAACGCGTTGGGAAGAACGGATCTTTCAAACTAGGCCATGGTACCAAGGACGATGGCCTCAGTCTTAATATAATAGATCGAAACCAAAATTTGTTATGATCACTGTACATACTATCCAAGCCGCCGTGGGTGGAAAGTCTAGAAGGGTTCTGTTTGATACATTGGACGTTTAACTACCCTTGTCTCTTGAGACATCAACAAGACATATTCAAAGTAGTCCCCTCCATTACTTAATCTTCAAGTGTCTTTAAGGAAGCCTACAGAGCAAGTTGGCTTCTTCTTCTCATACAAGTAGTTCGGTAATAGAACCGAAACGGCATGGCCACGTACTAAGGGGAAAGGGACCCAAGCCTTTCCCTTAAACTCACGTAGTGTTGTCTCAATCTGCACTTTTTCATTCTCACCGAATTAGTCGAGGAGGCAAGGGAAGCAATTTTGCTAAAAGGGTACGAATTACAAAGAGCATTAAAAAGCCAGTGTATAGTCATTTGCCCAATCCCCTTGTCCATGTTGTAAAACCAATGCCCACTGAGGATGGATTATTATCATCAGAGTGACAATTGTCCCGAGAGTCATCAACTTCATTAAAGAAAATCTGTCTCTCGAGAGGGAAAGCTTGGCTTGCATTTTTTCCTTCGCTGTGCTTCCATTAATTTCCATCAGTATGGATTTGTGTAGAGCAGTGGGGATTGCTCGAGATACTGTTCGATTCTGGAAGGAGAGGGATGGCCTTGGGTATACTAAGTATAATGACTTGAGCTTTTCTCTCATTTGTTACTACTTGGTATACCTAATTATTCTGTATTAATCAATTACTCCCTTGTAAGGATTTCTAAACAATTTGCCCATTCTGCCATGAGGAATAATTATAGGGTAGAGTTGCATAGTTGCAAATTAAGATGCATATTTTACGCTTCACTGCACACCTCTAAATTAATATCCTTTTAAATGACTGCCTGCTGGGCTGAAGCCGTCGCATAGTAATAATTCATTGGTAATTTATCTCCCATTAAATTATTTTATCTTACGCATTACATGCACAAGGATTGCATTACTATTATTATTCAAAATGTATTAGCCAGATGAGGCTCACTTGAGATCCACCACGCCCATGGAGTGCAACGAGGTTGAATAATAAAGTTTGAATGGGTGTGCTGACATAAATTAATTGAAACCTTGAACTGCCTGTCTCATTGAGATAAGGGGAATCTCATCTACCTTGTTCACTTGTGACTAAGGAGTTCCTTTTCTTATTATTCTAATTAGAAGATGGGACCAGGACGTAAGGTCTACCTTTTATATTTGCAGGGCCGAGGACTTGGTACATTCAATCCGAGATGATTATTTGATATGTTGTAACAGTCTGTTATCTCTGGCTGACAGGGGGAAGAGGATCGGATGCGAATAAATAAGTATGAATCAACAAGATGGAAAACCTTATAATACATTGTGATGGACATAGAAATGCTTTTCCTATTTCCGGAGTTCTTGTCCAAATTTCGTCTCTCGACATAAAGGCAAAGTCAACTCGGTGCTGTATGTCAAAGGGAAATTGGATGCAAATTACTTGTTTCCTTTCCAGGTGGGATTGGGTTGGGTTTCCAAATCCTGGAAACTGTACACTGAATCTATGATATACCTAATGTTTAGGTATGAATTGATATTCAGCCCTAATTGGCTCTGACTTTGTATCTTATACTCGTCGTACTTTATAAACTCGGATTCAATTTCTATACCCCCATGACTACGTCCACCTCCCAAACTAGTAGAGACGGAACACATACTTATACAAATAGATGTAGAAACTTCAAAGAGAGCCCGGAAGGATCGTTTGTCTTCTTGAGTTTTGACATTCCTCCTTGAGTTGTTTTGTCAGTCGAATCTTAAGTTAACTAACAACAGACAGAGGAGAATTCGACGCTTGAACAAAGTAAAGAGGGGCTCAACGTTATTGGCGTGGCCATTACTATTTCTATTACTGCTCCTCATGCATAGTTTTAACTTTGTAGTGCCTATTTAGGAATCTCTTGCTCAGATTTCAGATAACCTCCAGACTCCTTGAACACAAGACATTAGGGATTCTCTTTCACTCAATGGCTTGTTTGTCTTTAAGGCATTATGCAGTAGTGGTACTGGCCTGGCTGCGCTCAGATTTTTCTGATAGTGTCATGAGAAAGATTAAGAGTTTTTTTCGGAAAGGGGTGCAGCGAATCTTTTTAAGTTAAAAGTGATGGATGGATTAAGTCATGTTGTCAAAACGAATCAGAAGTTTATAGCCTGCACAAGTATGAATCTATTTTTGGAGGCTACACGAGGTCTGCAAAAAAGAAGCGGATGAATACACAAGGATAGAACAGTTACCGATAGACATTAAATTAAAGTCTGCGTTTAAAACAGGAAATTAGAAACTTTTTATAAACCATTAACTCTTTTAATTACACACAATCAACTCAACATGACAACCGTGTCTAATTACTAGCCTTCCTAAGTTTTTCCCCCCATCGGATGCTTCATTCATCCGGTGGGACATTAATAGATGCTATGAAAAAAGCACGTGGAGACAGTCCAAACACATACGAGTGTTCTGCTAAAAAGGCCAACGTGCTCATTTAAGATTCAGTAATTTGTCAGTGCAAATCCAGCACAGAAAGCTATTTTAGATTTCTTTCGCATGGCATACCTACATCGCTACATCTACGAAAGAAACCGTATTTTTAAGCAAAAAAACCCATGTGTTTGCATATACCTGCGTGACTGCGTGTGTGTTTGTGTGTGTCCCGATGAAATCTCGTAATAAACCCGGAACACGTTTTGTAACGCATGCAATGAACGCATTCATGTGTACCGTAGATCAAGGGAAATAATTTACGTCTTCTAACAACGCACTTATAAATGATTCTTGTTGTTGTTCCTCAAATATGCAAATGCAAAGTTCCCATCTCATCCCAACCGAATCCCGTTCTGGTATACTCTTCTCTCAGAGTGAGAAATCTTTTGTTCAATTAGCTAAAAAATCCGACGACTTTCCAGAACGCATACAAGTAAAACAAAAAGTTGTGACAGAATCAAGTCTCGGGGAATAAACATCATGAGTGCGTTAAGCCTTATGACTGAGTCTTTTAGATTTAGAGACAAGTATTTTTAGCTCCTAGGTTAGTTTAAGAGTTGAGGCTAAAAAAGCTAAGGCCGATATGAACTCTATACTTACCCACAACTACTAACTACCGAGAGATTCGCTGGCTGAACCCGCAGAGTCCAGGAGTCAAGTCGGATCCGATGCCTAGACTCTATTTACTTTTATAAATCTACGAATCCGAGATCTCATCTTCTCAGTCCTTTATTGCTGATTGTGGTGCAACGGGATTAGGATAATATTCCTCGTGGGTGATAATAGCATTTCTTCCCTCTTCAGTTAACAATGAGACGATTCCCACGATTTATTAATCCTCATCTTCTATAACATTCGCTTCTGTCAATCTCTCTTTTCTCCTTGTAAAACTAAAGTCTGAAATAGACAAGCCGAGTATTTTCACAGAGGGAATTCTCTGTGTCCATAGCTTGTAGTGGTGCTATATAACTGTTTTGAAGGAAAGATGGTGGTGGCTATTGGCTAGGCACTACTGGTACTTTATGTTGTAAGTGTAAAAAGTATAAGAAGTGGACAGACTAGAATGTGCTCCGTGGGAATGGTCCCAATTTCGTTCCGTGTCAGGAAGGACAGTTTAACTTTGTGAAGGTGCTCACCGAAGTGTTGTTTCATTACGGCTCAAGAGAGAAAATCGCCTTTGCGGTTTAGGTCCTTATTCTCGTGTCAGCAGTAATAGCTCGGCACAGAGAGAGAGAGATAGAGAGAGTGGTTGCACAGGGCAGTTTAATAGGTTAGTATTTGTAGACCTTAGGACAGAGGGAGGAAACGAGGAGAGAAAGTAAAGTAGGTTGTTCAAGTAACTACAGCGTATTTCATGATTTAGCAGCCCCTCGAGTCTTGGCGATTTCAAATTGAGCAGTTTTTTTATAAACAAAACGCAACGAGGGAGCCTGGGACACTAAAATTATTATGAGGCCTGAGGGCAGTGAACTATAATTGAAACTCTTTTAGGAGATTGCTCCTCAAAATTAGTTGATGTATCTATCAAGTAACAAAGTTGTTGGGCAGAGATAAAAGGCGATTGGAGCTTGGTTAATGGGCCGCTAAAAGAAGACTTCCGTTATACAGCTACAAAAGGACATAATAGTTGATAGCATGGGAGTGTCTCGTCTTGTATTAACTTTAAGTAACGGAACTGCTGAGCTCCAATGGACGAGGTTGATTTATATTTTCTCTTATAGCTCCAAAGTCTAATCGTGTGTGACATGAAGGTGGAAAGTGAACATTCATGGATGGTAGTGGGTATTATTACTAAAAATGACCATGGTTGCTTCTTCAAGACGCAAAGTGGGATTTCGAACCTTTTTAGCGCCTTCCTTTCTCCAAAGTTCTAGAGCACCACTACTCATAGTCCTCCTGTTCTGGAATTCCTTGGCCATTAGCACTTCCGCCAGTGTGGGGACCTATTTCATCTACCGAGCGGATCCTTTCGGTGGGTAAATGTAATCTAATGTATTATGGATATTATCATTTGCATAATGTTGGCTTTTTTTACGGAAAAAGTTATACCTTTGATAAAACTACCTACGTAATCTAAACGGTTATCTCCCACTCTTATATCGCGGAAATATAACACGAACTTCGGTTGGGGCCAAGCTCCTCTGTAACAATAAGGCAATGAAAATGGAAGCCTGAAACGTTGAAGGGAAATTGCCCATCCTCCACTCTACCCGGGCTTTAAATGTGGATAAGAAAAGTAGTCAGTGTGTTTTTTTTCCAGCTCGGTCTTGTCTTTTTGAATCAAAGCCGAAAAACAGAGGGGAAAATGCTGAGAAAAGGGTATCACGTTCTATCTAATCTAACCAGCTAATACATTTCTCCATAATGTTATGCCCCCTCTGTCCCTTCTTGTAACGCGAGGAGGCTCTATAGGATACGAGTACTACCAAGATGGTCCGGATCAAGGCTGGGGATAGAGTGATACCATATTCGCAAAGTCTTTGAGAAATCCCAGATTCCATCCATGTAGGGATATTTAAGTTGAGATAAAAAGGTCGATTCATCTATTTGGAATCTGCCACCCGTGAGATGACCTGCATCGTAAAACCTATCGATCCCATTGGAAGCGTCTTTCCTACAGTTAGATCCTATGTACAGATTCTTGACTAAAGTGCTAAAGGTTATGCACCGACGTGGCACTAAGTCTGTGGTTGAATGATAGGCATCATAGATCTCTTACGATTTCTTCCTGTCTTAAGATAAGAAAATGATGTGTTTTATGTTGTAGTCTATGCGTATATATTTTATAGGATAAGAAACGACGGTGTCAATTACAAGGAGGGTGCTCCGTCTTGAAATTCAAAGGGATAACATTTTTGGTAAATCTCCAAACCCAAGCCATTTGGATGAGGAAACGAAGCGATGTAAATTGTACATTCTAGCCAAATGTAGCATAACGTAACGTACTTTCTTAAAAACACTAGACTGCGAGGCGAAGAAAAAAAATAATAAGCTCTTAAATACGCCCAGAAAGTTGAATTGAGTCTAGGGGCTGTAAGCTGGTAACTGGCTAATTTCTGAGATTCTAGAAAAATTGCCCTGTTGTACCGATTTGTGTCTCATTAGTTCGTTTCACGGTGGTGCGTTTATAGCTCTAAACGAGTATAGTTACAGTCACCGATATACTATGCAATGGAATGGGTCAGCGGTAGACCGTAACGGAATTTCCCATTACAATATCACATGTCGGGGAGGAAATGTGACCCTAAATGACAACAATCCTTTTGCACCATTCCGGTCTCCGGGAGGGCCACATTCCTCGTATCCAATTGATGCTTTCTGCAATTGGAGACAATGCAGTTCCATTAAAAATCTAATGGAATTCCAAATTGGGAATCATTTAGGATCCAGTAATACGTAGCACATGTGTATTTAATTCCATGGTCTTCTTCTCTAGTCCAATAACTTTTTGAATTTCGGGATAAGATATTATTATTTTGTTGCTACAAAGTCAAAGGGCAGTGAGTCGTAAAATTATTTAAATTATATTTTTGCAAATGCTTTACACGTGCGGATTTTCTAGTACTGTTTACTCTGAAGAGTGCGGAAATTACATACGAGTTTAGGTGCATAAAATCTCGTTTACCACTCCATTTTTTGAAGGAATATTAATGCGATAATAAATAGTGACACAAGATTATGCTATGTTATGACATGTGTCAAGGAAAGGAGAGAAAACCTAAAAGAAATGATTGTTTCCTGTGTTTCCAAATTGTCATCATTATTTCCCTGAGGAAATTGGCTCTTGTACAGTTGTGTTCGGATAAGTTTATAGATTTCTGAATGATCGAGGTGTTTGTCGTAACTTCGTATCTCGTAGCTATTTTGGGTCGTTTGACATTGACAAGATTGTATTCTAGTTACACAACAAGAAGTAGAATTACATTGAAAATACAGCTGAGGAAATAATTCTTCCCAGTCCCAAGCATACGGTTAACTATGGAGGACATTTTACGAGAGGATTGTTGTAAATTGTCAGCTGCCAAATTGCAGTTATTCCCAAGTAAAATAGGAATTAGGGAGTCGTGAGAAATATTTAACGACTCTACGTTCACAACAGCCAAATAAAATTGGTTAAACTCACCCAGTTTGTCTCGTTTCCTAACCAAGACTATTGAACTTGTAACTAATGCAATTGGGTTCTCGTCCTCTTTATGTGACACTTGACGCTAATGCTGTCGTAAACCTTGGAAGCAATCATTACCAAATTGCGAGGATTTTTTATACCCCGTCTGCCCTTATTTTTGGCAACAATTTTGCAAACGAACATATAGATTAGGGTAGATAGGGAGTGAAGGACAGAATGTTCCAGACAAGCCAACATTTTTCTCGAACCTTTGTAACTTGTAACGAAGCAGAATTTTCAAAGCCCTTAAGGCCATTGTACACAAAGATAGATACTTAGATCAGGAAAACGGGAGTTGATTGAATTCCATGAAAAAATTACACATGCAAACCCAACTCTACAAGTCTTAAAAAATAAGTAATCTTGATTTTACTTGTGGAAATACAATTTAAAATAACTCCTATCCTTAACATCCCCCGGCCTTTCTCTAATAATGAGTGTAGCTTGGCTTAGTAATCCGAAAACCGAAAGCTTGTAATTCTTGGAAAGCACACACACGAACACGGCTAGTTTGATTTATGTCTACAAAACCAAAGCGGAGGGGGTATTTACAGAAGTTAGACTGGGTGGATACTCTGGTAGAGAAAGTTTTGTAGCCTAATCCCCTGTGGGTTTGATTGTAACTGTATTATACAGAGAGAAACGGAGAGTGAAGCGATGTCTTAATTGAAACTTCTAAATCTGATCCAACCTCCAGCACCAGGTATTAACTTAGTGAAGCCAAGATGAAATAAACTTTTTAAGATTGAACTCACTTAATATTTATATGCCTAAAGGCCATACCCATCTCCATCCCTGCTTCTCTTATAACTTATATAAATACATAGAGTGAGCAATATCTTTAATGTAGAATTAAAATTCTAAAATTAGCCCAGAGTTCCCAGCACAGGGCTTTTCTCATGATCTTATTTGCAAATTATATGCCAAAGGGGATGATACAGGTTTTATGTAGGTAGATCAAACCAGGAAATATATGTAAATATATTTCATCATCAAGTTATTAATATGTGTTTTCCCATTGTGATTGAACTTTGGATTTTAAAGCCTTTGAAAATGTGAATATCTTCTCAAATACTAAAAGTTCCCAGCAAGCCCTTAATATTACGGCTCATTAGCAACGAGTTGAGCAAAAATCGTCCGAAATTTTCCGGATTGGAAACGCAATAAACCGTTTTATCCAATCCGAATGAAATTTTGAAAAAAAGGAATGAAATTGGAAAATAATGAGTTTGTCCATTGGTCTTTCTGTGCCTGATGTCTGCCTTTTTTCTCCGAGGCTTCGTCTCTCGGGAAAACAGTTCAAAGCGAACAGGCCAGAGTTCAAAGAAACTCTGCACATCATATGCTCTGCTTACAATACAATTAAGTATTTTAAAATTATATTTGCCTATTTATACAACTTTCTCCATCCTACGATGCACATTGTGTATGAATCGAGAAATTGTGCCGATTTTAATTTCAAGGAGAAGCCATAGCCATGCAATCAAGTCAAATATTTCTCTGCCAATCTGACTATAGACCCCAAGGTAACTGAGTCCTACATTCTACTCTTAAGTGTTTTTACAGCGAATTGTCATGTCACATGACACGACGAGGAGTTGGGTAAGTTAGAATAACTGACCACATTTCATGATACTCTAGCGTGATTGGGTACTACCAACATGCCAATATCAGCGTGTCGGTCTTTTATTGACCATAGTACCTAAGTCTGATTCAAGTAATTCATTTTGAAACCAAATGTTTTCAATAACACAAGAATCCTGTCACCTAACGCTCAAACGCTCCATTGCATGTTAAGATGGTTTAGAGATAGTGTGGTTCACCCTTGAAATTTAATTTAAAACTTTTAGGGCTCATAGAGCTTTAACTTACTTAGAGTTCAAGCAAGGACTTTGATAGGATGGCAGGACCTCGGAAACAGCATTACATAGTTCTACACAATCAAAAAATGTGAATTATTTAGGGATGGATTGTATCTAATCTAAACTACCCAACACGATGGGGTGACTTTCACCAGTTCGAAAATTCACCAGAGTAGGCAATAAAGATACTCAGAATGAGAGGTAATAGTTTTAGATTTCATTTCAAATCTATGAAAAAGGCTTTCATTACAAGTTGCAAAAAGTTTTGGCAAATCGTCTAGCTAACATGTTAAGAATATTACAGTTTGCATTTTTCGAATGGCTGTGCTCAAGATTGTCATTATAAGATTCAAAATCAATTGATATTATTTAAACATGTTTAAAGGGAATCCGTACAATCTTTATTGCAGGTAGCTCAAGCCTGCACTAATGTTTTTATATTTATTTTTAGTTCTGACTATGAATAACTTGCAGAAAGAATCCGCCACCTTCCAACGTATAGTAATTACTATTGAATTGAGTACAATCACAAAGTGTTTCAAATAAGTTATGAAGTTGTGATTGGAGTCTTAGAAGGTCCTTTGAGAATATTTAATCTAAACGCCTTTGTCGACTGGTTGTGGTAACAAGAAAGGAGCAATCTTACAGTAAATTAACTACAATCTCCAATGCAGTTGTTGAACCCGGAAGATTTATAGCTCATTCCGGAGTTGACCCTGTTAAATCCAAAACTTATAGTGTGATTGAGTCTATTCTATAAAACTTGTGAAATAACATAGGTACGTCAGAGTTAATGTATATTTTATTGATTCTGAATTCTGAATATCCATTTACCTTTCAGCAACAGAGTTATTCATAAGTTAGAGTATTTGCCGAAAGGAAATGGAATAGGAAAGGGATTACACACAGCTTGGGGACGGGAGAGCATTAATTTAGCTCAGCTCATCTCGAAGGAGTAGGAAATCAATAACCGAGCCAGCTTTTGAGAATCCACTCTTTAGTCTTGAAAGGAAAAATAATATCAGACTACATCTGCAAGTACAGCATGCAATTTCCGCTATCCTTTCCCACGGAATTTCACCCACCCAATGTTTTATTATCAAATTAATTGGTATAAGTTGAGAAAGTTTTAAAACAAACAAATACTGAATGTTGAAAAAAAAGCCAAGAGATCTAAGAAAAACTAACGACTTGCTACAACTGGTTTTAACTTGGTTTTATAAGAATCTATCTCTTTAGTTGAGAGGATGTTGATGTTACTATATAAGTACCCGAGGCCTGGGTGTTATTCCTAGTCCATGTACTAACTTCTAGCCTATAGTGTCCTTACTTTATTTTGAGGGATGGGAATGCGGAAAGAGGGGCATAATAATAGTAGCCTCAACACCACAAGAGGTTGAAAAGTTTTCGTTTATTGACATAATGTGGTTGTCCTTCTTAATAAAATGGCTTGACATGAGGTTCAGTCCTTATAACTTGGCTCACAAGTTTAAGTACTCGGAGGTTTGAAGTTCTGAACCAGGAACGAATTTAAGACCAAGACTTTCTTCTCATCCTTCTTGACTACTCATGTGAATTGCCCAGCGGAGACAAAATTCTTCCCACCAAGTTTACTTAACGTTTCCACGTTTGCAAGTTAAAGTGTAGCATAGGTGGGCTTTATTAGTTAAGTAAACTTTAAACCTTTAGCATTCCAAAGGAGCACCAACATTTTCAAAGAAATTACATTCAAACTTATATTAGTTCATGCTAAATGGGCTAAATATACTGAAATCAAACGGAAGGTTCAAAAATTTGGACCAAGAGTAGGAATCTGAATTTAGATGGGAATTATATGTACAACTTTGCTCTTGATCTATCTCTGCCGCCATTTTCATTTAACTTTAATTGTGGAACACTAATTATTATTTAATGTTGTAGTTTGTAGTCATCGAATGGGCGTCCATAGTTTCTATTAACCCTAATTCTTTTTTAATAGTTTTAGACAAATAAAAACCAAGTCCACCATGGTCTCAGCAAAGAATTTATATTTTAAAAATATCTCGGTGTTTCAAGTAGATGGACTGAACTGTATTCGAACACAGGGATAAGATTTATATGTATAGCCTCAGCCTTCTTACCGTTCAATGAACATATTAGAACCTTCCCCGACCGTTTTTTCTTTAGTAGTCCAGTCAGCTAGTCTGTTTCCCCCGTGTTCTTTATCTCCGAAATGGATGTTATCTATAAAAGTATATTGGATAGTGGAAATAGGGGACTATATAGACCTTTTGCACATAATTCAATTTTTATTTCCAAGATTTAGCAAAGAGAGTCATTAATTTTGTTTGAGAAGGAGTTGCCCAACTCTCTGTTCTACACTCCATATTAGCCTCGTAATGGTCGTATGGTTCGGATCCTGAGGTTCCCTTTCAACTACAAAGCGATAAATCCTTGACGTCAATTCCCCTTATAGAAATTCGAGAATGAAAATTATTTCCTCTTTACCAAGCCTTAAGTACTTGAGGCAATACTCTGTGCCCTTTTACAGGCTAACTTTTATAGTATCGACTGTCAAGAGGTAATCCTGGTCCATGGACCAAGTCGACACCAAACCCAAGCCCAACTTGAGAAAGTAAAACTAATGCTGACCCTGTGGTGATGGTAGGAGGTACTTCAAGTCACTCTGATCCGTCTATCTCTTTGATCTGTTTGCTCATGTTTGAGCTCACTGGAGAGAAGGGTAGTGAAAACTATTGAATCAGTTGCTCCAAATTGCTTTAGTTTCAATAACCTCATTATTGAATTATATTATACTTAGGCAGTAGTTTCTATTAATATGTTTTAAATAAGTTATTCTCATGGTTTTTAGAATGAGTGACAGGTTGAGTAAATTCAAATCCCTCAATTTGAAGCTTTAATAAATTCACTTTAGAATTAATTGGATTCAAGTACGTAGTTTTTTTAAAAAACGAACTCTGTCATCATCAAAATATATACGACCACTTCACTTCAACAACATTTTTACTGCCTCCTATCATTGGCTTATTCTAGAAATAAGTTGAAAAATACAAAAAGCGACATCCCATACTGACTTTAAGATCCTTAGCTATAAGTGTCCACACTCCATGTGACCTTTAACTTGCCAAAGGGAAATAAATACTATCATCCATATAATTTATTCTAAACTCTGACTTTCAATCCTTTCTCCTTCTAAAGACGCCACCCACGCAACTTTATAAGACTTATAAATTTGTTAAAGGCAACAATACAATCTCAAGTCCCAAGTTTAAACTGCTCAAAGAATAAGGAGCAAAAAGGGCTGTATATAAAAGAATAAATGAAAGCCCACACGAGCCAACAGTTCAGAACACACACTCACTATCTATCTCCATATAGTGGAAATCTAAAAACCAAGTATAAAAAAGAAGCCCTGTACCTTTTGCTTGTGAGTATAAGGGGATGTGTGTGTGTGTGCTTAAAGTTTATTTAGTATGTATAGAGGTGGAAGTGGTGGTGGCATTTTGTGTTCCTCTCTGTACTTCTCCCGTATTGTATATTGGACCATTCTCTCAGATTTCAAAGGGAAGTTTCACTCTCTTTAGAGAGTTGGACCAAAATATATCGCTTTGTTACTCTGTTTATTTCCTTTTATTGCCCTAGTTGAGTTGAAGAGCCACTTCTTTCTCGTGTAACAACAGACTTTTTACATTTATTACGTGTCTTCCTTCTTTGGAGCAACCTCCACAGGATCAAACCCGGAATGGGGGGATAGTCGGATGTTGTGGAGGGTAACTTTATGCCATCTCGCTGCATAGGCTTTTTATCTGACCTCAAATAATGCTTTCTCCAGCATTCCCCCTCATCTTGAGTTGTTTGGGCTATGCTGAAGGCAGTGAAGGCGAAGGGGGATGAGAGTGATGAATCTTGGGAGGAATTATATACAATAGAGTACATAGAGAAAGATTTACAATAGATCTGGATAAATATGAGATTTGTATTTCTGGAAATGGAGATGTATCATCCAAGAGATTATGGGATCCTTTATGCTTTTGTTGCGTTTTGCATTATCATTTTATCCTATGGCAATAACTTGGTATTTATGCTCTTAGTTTTTATCCAGGGGAATTTTTGAAACCTCAAAAAAACATCTACATTCAGAGACTTAGTCATTCAGTGCTTAGGAAGTGGGAGTTTTTTTCAGGGGCTTTAATCGATACATCTAGCTAAATTTAGATAAGATTTAGCAACCCTGGGTTCTTTGATGTTTTCCAGTTGAGAAATTGTGCTAGATTTTATACCACTTCACTTGTGGATCAGTAGTCAAAGGATATAGCACATAGTCAGTCACAAGCACCAGTAGAACTTTTAATATCTAACAATCAATTACCAGCGACTGCGACTCTGTCTCAATCCCGTGTGCAACTAAATATAGACAATTCCAATACTAACCTAAATCCCGAATTCAGCGTAACTGTTGCTAACTCTTCAACTGATCCCTCTTTGAGAACATGCGAATATAAATACTGAGTGTAGTCAGGATATAATCTGAAATGAAGTTACGAAATTGATAGATGAGCTCGTTAACTGCGTAGGCTTCATTAATTAGTAATATAAAAGGGACGGGGAAAAGACTCACTTGATATGGTAAATCTATTAAGACCAGCAGCGTACTTCATGTTACTATAATCTATAAATCCTACTTACCTATGCCTCCATATGTAAAGGAGCATATAGCAGCTCATGCCAGGCTATCATGGGCTGTGTGTCCTAGGGATGAAATGAATTGAATAGAATAAAGTCCTCATTCAGAGAGTATAAGGCTGACTAAGAGATGGAGAAAAGCAGACCGGGTTGCCTCGTTGATTAAGATGCTCGCTCATTCATCTTCCCAAGGTTTAAAAGTATTGAAACCCGGTGGGAAAGAACGTCAGGGAAAGGATAGTGGAATCAATGAAGTATCAACAGAGACTGTATTATCCATTATCCAGACCGGAGTCCATGGCTGCATGCTCTTTGAGCTGGCAGTTTATGAGTTCTTATGTACGTGTTTTGTGTGTATTACTATACACACACCAGCAAATGCTCTAGAGGTGCATTTATGGAGGCCGTGCATGGGTGGATGTATGCACTACGGATTCTTGGATGTATAAAAAGACTCGCCTATCCGTATTAGTTGGCCTAATTGAATAGCCGAAGAAGAGAAAGGCGGTGAAAGCAGTAATTGAATTTCTTGTTGGTGAATAATAAACGAGGACCCTGTAGGGCCGGACCCACTCTGCCAAGTCTTCCCTGATGCTATTGTGCTAGCTTATGGTGGTGAAAAGAGCGAGCAAGCCTATCATTCAAACTCGCCCTTACTAACTAATTGGAAATCCCATCGTCAAAGGGTTCTCATCAGGGCAGCTGGTCTGTACCTACTTATGGCGTATTCACCAGCTCAGTCAATCTTCCCTATGGAGGCTGGCTAGCATTTGTAATTTGTATTGTGGACGTGTTTTTAGCTCAGTTCGGCTTGTAACGGTGACTTTGAATTAGCACACTGCATCTTGTTCTGTACAAGGTTTCATTTAAGACACAGAGTAATCAAGACAAGTACCATTGTCTAGTTTAGAATGTACGGACAAAGTACAATTTACAATGTAGAATATAGAACTCAGAGTTAAGTAGGTGGGAAACTTGGTATTCTCTCTAGATTCTTATTGTTCGGTCCAGGTAGTTTGAATAGAACAGAGAGAGAGAGAGAGTAGTTCCCACATGCGATAAATTTTGAGGGATAATGTACTCCCTAAGATTACAATTCTCATTAGCATCAACATCATCAGCTATCAACAAGGCTAAGAGGGAACAAGGCGGGTCTCATCCGGTCTCATCCTTTAGGGTTATTAGCATGTAAAAGGAGCTGGAGAAGGTGCTTAAGTGCTCTAATATTCTTCTTAAAGTCCACTATTACAGTTTGGGCAAGTGCTAGTCTTAAGCATATCCTTAAGACGTTGATCCATTAAATGAGGGACTGAATCTTCCTCTTGGTGTTGTGTTATGTTATTCCTTCCTTGATGATGTACGTGTTTATGGATGCTGAGAAGAATTCTAAAGCTAGCTTATCGTCCTCCTTAGGTACAAGGCCAGTTATCATTATTACTTATACCGTTCGGAATCTTCCGTCAAGGAGAAAAATCGGTCGTTCATAATTCGGAGGTGATATTACAGAAAACGTGGAGAAAGTAGATGGGATCATTAACTTGTTTATGATATGGAGCTACAATCCATTTCCCGATATGATAAGTGCATCCCCGTTAGTGTGTGTACATTGTTATCATGCCAAGAGAAAAGTTTACTTTGTCACTGACTTTGAGAGAGTCTACGAGAAAAAGAACAACTTCCCCATGAGAAGAAACTTGCGGAATTGATTCAGCTGAAAGTTACCACCAATCTTGTGTGTATATATATTTATATAAATATAATACATATATATATGTTTACGAAAGGACAATAGGGGTGGAAAAAGTTTAATAAAAAAATATCCATTGATACATTGATATTAGATTTTTTTTTGCGGACAAGCCCTGAATGCTAAAAGGGTGGAGGATGGTCTAAACTTTTTCTGAACAGTATTGTTTTCTTGTAAATTTGCAGCTTTATTGACCGGGACCTTGAAGACTTACCAGAAGGCTGCCTGTGATTCGGAGTCCATGGCTCTGCGATGTCCAACGGGTACGACGATCTCGGTTCAGTTGGCTCAATACGGCAAAACTGCCCCTTCCCCCGCGTTGTGTCAAAGCACTAGTAATAATCATCCTGATCTCCAGGATATTTCGGATCCTTACAATAATGTCACCTGCCAGTTACCGGGAGCAATCCAGGTATCTATTTTTATCTATAAAGTTTTTTTTTAATCTAGAGGCTTGTATGTGCTTAGAATAGCTAAGTTAAATGCCATGCTTAACATAAACTTTGTTTGATTTACACTTGATACTAAAATTGGATTTTTTTACACCGGTTTTGCTTAGAATGATCTTCTTTTATAGATTCTTATTTAACACTTGGTACTTTACTAGTTTATGATGACAATTTTATGGTGGAAAAATATTCAATTCCGCATAGATCCCTTTTCCATATCATCCGTGTTATTTTTACAACAGGGATTCCTTATCACTTACTTTATTGAACATCTTGCTGACAAGACAAGGATCATCAATGCTGAATCAGCATCATGTTCTCAAGAGAGAGCGAAGGAGGATCAGGCTCATCTATTCAACACACCTGTGTGCCATTTCTCGTCATTCAAGAGCGAGAAAAAAACTGTGTTGTCATACCTTTCGTATAAATCTATTCCTATGATACTCATCATAAAGCCAAAGGTATCCAGTCAGGCAGTGGGTCCATAATATAAGCCGTAATTCCCCAAACCACCGACTATAAGAAAGATAAGAGCCTTTCCGAGAAAATATCTCTCTCCATGTAATAAAACGTGAATTACTTCCAGATCTGCTCCAGCTATTTGAATGAAATTTTTTATTAGGCTCCCGTTTTTTTGCGTATAAATGCACCTTCTTTCTAGTATAATGAAGAAAATACTGAAAAGACCTCTTGACTCTCAAAGAGATATGGATATAATGGTGATTCAGTCCTTTAGTAAATGTTAATCCAAATTCCAAGTCAGCAAAACCCACACGGCCGTCTTCCCAGTAGAGCCGGCCAAGATGAAGTAAACCACTTTTCTTGCTTTTCCATTCCTTTCCAGAAAAATAAATTCAAGGCCCTTAGCTCTCTCTCTCCTTAGGAGGGACTTGAGGCTTATATTTAAAATATCAAGTCTCCACATACTCCATCCAACTCTAATCTTAGTGAGTTCTCATGGATTCATGTTTATTTCCACAAAGATAAAGAAATGAGGGGTATCGCATTGAAAGTTAAAATACAGACTGCCTATACACTTGCGTGATAACTTAGTATCAGATTACACGGAGAATAACTGTGAACTACATAAGGTGGAATTTTGACTTGTTCTTGAGAAACTTCAAGTCTAGCCTTCTGGGACTCAAGTGAGTGAAAGTATCACGGAGATGAGTTGGGAGTTTGCAATAAAATCCGATATGCCCTATATATTCCAGAATCCAAGGGTATAAAACACATGACTTAGCTAGTTACCTAACTATTGTTGAATGACTAAGAGAACATATAGAACGGTGTAGAGATATATGTATCTGATTTTCATAAAATGTAACTTAAGTGTCTCATTTCCCTGGACTTTTACGAGAATATTATTCCTTGAAATCATATACTAGCCCATCCATCTGCTGCTTAACTTGCTACTTTTTTAAGGAGAAAGATCCACAAAAATCCAACCTACATCCCATTGTTTTACTTTCACTTTGGAGTTGGGGTAATAATCCTCTGAGAAAGAAGTAGTTGAAACATTTACTTTGCGCTTTTTGCAAATAGGAATTTCTAGAATTCGCTTTGACTGGAGAGGTTTTGCAGGCATGGCCTACTGCTTGTAACATGCGAGCTTTAAGACTCTGGATATTTGGGAGGTGCGAGATATTCTCAATTAATTATCCTTGGTGCTTTTATGCTAAGATTTATGATGTGTGGGTGTGAAGAGTGAAATTCGAGCTTTGAAGTGTAAGGTGGAGCAGTACTCTCTGTTACAGACGGTGGTCGGATTGTGTCAGAAGAAGACTAGTTGTAAATTTCAAACTTCTCCAGGAACTTTCGGGGGCGACCCTTGTCCTGGGAGTAGGAAGTATGTGGAAGTCGCCTATAAATGCAGACCAAGTAAGTCAAGTCTTTCTTTAGATTTTGACTCTTTCTGATCTCCACAATGTACTACGCCTGGAGGTCTTTATGTCTGACACAATGTGCAACTACTGTCGCACACCCGCCACCGCCACCATCTACTTATTACACTTTCATAGTGTTTCCAACAAAAATCAAATCTAAAAAATCATGCAAGATACGAATTGGGAAAAATTGCTCGGATATATAGTTAGTAGCCATTTTTAATATCCAAGTAATTAGTTGAATTACTGAAAATTACCTAATTTATCGTTAGTAAACACTTTAAAACTTGTAAAATTATAACTCCGCAAATTTACCATCTATATAGTACCTCCACCTGCGACCGACCACCACCACTGAAACCAAGTATACACGATTTGATTCAGCCTAGGACATATGTGAAATAGGTCTCTTGTAATATCCTCGAGTAGAATCCTCTAAAGATTCATACATACTTGAGAGTTGACATTCGCATCTCCTCCAACAGGCCATGTCGATTGGTTTGAAGATCACATCGAGAAGAAAAAAGTTTCTGAAAGAAAAGAACTGCTGATGCAATATAATACCCTAACCATGTGTAACCTAATCCCCACTCTTTTCTTTGAGTAGGTAATATATAGGAGTAGTTGATAGCCTGATGCTGAAACTAGTCGACTTGTATGTAGTATGAAAGGGCACGTATTATACAACTTCAGGTCTCGTAAGAATGGGACGAATGTATGAGTAAAAAATATCCCATGGAACTTGGGCTGAACTCTGAGACTCTCTCTCTCAGACTCTGACTATTCAAGAGTCTCTGGAATCTCTTAGATTCGTTAAGAGAAGGATTTTCCGTTAGTTTCTTCCGCACTTTTTTCCCCAAGATTTATTCTCACCCATCGGAGTCAATGGGATGCGGGTGTCATCAATATCAGATATCCTCTGTGTATACAGGCACACGTATGAGTGGGAATGAACCCTTTTCTATTCTCCGCTAGTAGTAACACATCCAGTCCAGTTCTTAGAGAGTTAGCAAAACTCTTTGATTTCTTACTCCAAGACTGGAGCAAGTAGTCGAGTTCTTGATTCTTGATTCGAAACCATAAAATCCCTTTCCAAACTCAAACTATTCTATAGTTTTCTAAACACTCGGGGAGACTCACCACATCTACTGAATGCTAGGCGGTTCTTTAGTATTAGGTATGGACACTCAATCACGAAACGAGGCATCAACTCTGTCAAGTTCTGTTTGGCCTATGGGATTCCTTGCATGATTCTCACATCATTTGGATGGGGAGAGACGTGAAGAGAAAGTTGACTCTACTTTTTCACTTTCCCCTTGTCTCTTCATGTAAATCATGATGTTTAAAAAGCCTTGTTTACCAAAGGTAGGGGAAGCTTCAAGACGAACTGTTCCATTCTAATATGGGGGAACAAATACAAATCCAGCCTCCAGGCTCTGTTTGTATTTGGATAGATGGATTTGGATTCCATGGAGCATTTCGTAGCTCCCCATACCCATACTAAAGAGAGATATACCCGCCACTACATTCTAATACAAATCAACCTCTACCTTGACAGCCATGACATTCTTAGATAATTTAAGAAGCCCATTATACTCACACTACCTATATGTGTGCTCTGTGTGTAGGATGCAGCCTAAAAGTTACTGTCAGCTTACACTAAGAACATGCATCTAGTCAACTACCCGACAAATTGCTCAGTGGTCCTTGAAAGAAAGGACACTGAGGCATTCCGCTGAGTTGAATTCGTACCTAGAGGGGAATTCTCGGGAGGGACAGGGGACGGTTGTGAGTTCCGAAATGAACTGGAAATATATAAGATGTTCAGTCGAAAACCGTACAAATGAAACTTTCGTACTCTGGATCTCCTTGAATTCCCTCGGAAAAAAATTCCTCCCCGTGCCTGTGTCACTTTCTCCGTCCATTTACTTAGCCCGATCTATGAACATGATATTAAGAGCACACAAGAGCTCGGGGACACTTCAGGTCAACAAACTTGAGGTATTAATGGAGGCAGTGGACCATATCAATTTGAACTCGGGGAGTTTAGAGAGTCAGAGTTTGTAGGTGGTGGTGGATGTAATAATGCAAAGCATAGCTTGAAATTATTAAAGCAAAGACAGGAGAATAAATAAAGAATGAAGTGGAGGAGGCAGTCAACCGTTCTAGTGATTCTAGGTTGGTGGGGGTGGTCGGATGGCTTACATAGAGCGAACTCCCAGTGCCTTAAGTTGTCGGGGTGTGATCAACATTTGTAATAAATATAAAAATGTCGGTGACTCTGTTTTTACTCTTTTGTGTGTGTGTATGTGGCAGGTGAATTTCGAAGTGTGATCGGGTGCGAGGCAGAAGTGATCCAATTGAAATGCAATAGGAGCTCCCGACTTGCCATTTATTCTGCAAACTATGGACGCACGGAATACGAGAGTGTTCAGTGTCCCCAGCCCAAGGGAGTTCATGAAGAATGTGAGTTTTCAACTCTTTCACAGACAACTTAATTCGCTACCGATTCTGGAAATATACCTAATCGCTGCCAAGGCCTCTCTCCATGTTATACAAGAGTATATATTCCTATGTATATGTTCAAGTCGTGGTAGGAAACGGTAGGGACTGGGAATGCCTTGTCGTGCCATGAAATGCAATGTGCTGTATATACACGATCATGTACAGGTCCCTTCTCAAGAATAAGTTCACTCTCTTGAGCCTTTATAATATTGGCTCTATCAAAAGGGAAGATAGCTTCTCTTGAATCGACCCTCTCTCCTCCAGAGTTCAATAATAAGAGCCCTGCAAAAGCTCACTGTGTATTAAACTCTGGGATAAAGTACATAAAGTTGTGTATAGACAACTAGCTCCACGTTCTCTCTATTAGTCAAAGTCATTCCGTTTCTTTACATTAAATCACCCGAAAAATCTGTCCAGCTTTCTAATAATAAGTATGCAATGCAGGGAACAAAAACTCTGGCCTTCTCCTAAGCAGAAAGTTCTCAAGTATTAGGGCTGTCAAATGAGCCGAGGGTAAGCCATGTTGAGTCAACTTCTAAGTTCTAACTTTGGATGACATGAAATGTCTTGCCCTTAGAGGATGAAATGCCATTTCAGTTTCTAACTATATAACAAGGAAAAGGGACCAGATCCAAAAATTTGGATTGTTTTACCGAGATAATGTTGTTGGGATTGTAGAGTAGAGTGCTACTAGGTTCACCCCAACTACTCAAGAACCCACCCACATTCATCTCTGTAGGTACATACCAATATAATGCATCTATGTATGTATATATAGATCTCTGTAAGGGATTTATAACATTGCCTAGGGTTGACGTAATGGGACATTTACTGTGTTCCAGAAGAGATTTGTGGTAAACGAGTATGTAATGACTTGCCTAGTTTACTATCCTATTACGTTAACGGGACTAAACTCTAAACTGTCCGGGTTTGTTTGTTTCTCCAAATTATGTGTGTGTCTCTGGATTGCTGGATTCCATTACATTTCCTCACACCGCTCCACCAAAAATCCCCTAAAAACACACCAGCCTGCTTGTCGAGTTTCGCTACCGAAACGGTGATGCAAATGTGTCACGGGAAGCGTCGCTGTGCCTTGGGAGTTGATCCTAGTACATTTGGGAATCCATGTAAGCCCGAGTCCTCCATGTACCTGAAAGTCATCTATACATGTGGTACGTTGATTTTACCTTCAAACTATTATAGCCGTGTGTGTAGACTTTGAAATGCACGTAGGGAGAGTAGGGAGACCTTCATTCATTCAATCAGCCGAGTTGTAATTTGTAATTAGTCTCGGTGACGAGTGTCTGGGAACTCCGGACCACACGGAGATAGCAATTTCATTGGAAATTGAAACTTTGAGAAAAGTGGGGAAAGTTCAATAACTTTCCACATCAGATTGATTTGCTTTTCCACAGTTCCTCGAAAAGTATTAAAGGAGAAGTACCAAGGGGAGCCCGAGCCTGACGAGATGTTTGAAGATGAGACTGAATACGAAACTGGGGACCCGGTTGGTGGGGTTGTGGAACAGCCATCTATTTATTCACCCGACCATTCCAAAGGTTGGGTCAACCCGAAGTCCACCTCAAAGCCTAGTACACCTTCTAAGAGCCACTCTTCCGGTATGGTTTTTCATATGTATTGCATCAAAGACGGAGTAGACAAGTTACATGAGCCATGAGCCATTCTGACCTCTCTTTCCTTTTATGTATTTATATACCTTACGATTATTTTTATTACGTTACTTACTATCCCAGGTCAATTTCTCTCATTCTATTTGCTCTTGTCTCTACTCAGTACTTCTAATATTACAATATATCATCTACTAACTCATCTACTCTTTACGAACCATAAAACCCTGCCTTTCTCAACAAGCCAGTAATATGGTACTTTATGTTATGGCTTTTATTTTCTCGTTTCATCTATCCGGATTGGTTGTGGGGCTTAGTAGGATACCTTGAAGTTGTGGGTGGTGTATGTGTCACCTTAATGACTGGAGTAGGGTCAGTGGTAATATAATAGGCTGCTATTTACTAATCTCCTCTTTCACAACTTACAATTAGTCCTAACCTTGTAGGTGTTGTAGGGCCGAAATGATAGATTTCGCAAGTTTAACATTTTCTAGCTTTCAGCCTAAAATGACACGAAGGTAGGGAAAGGAATGCTGAAGCTGGTACTGACTAAATTGGTTCTTTCAAACAGGGAAGTCAACAATGGAAATGCCTACTAGTCCCATTGTAGAATCCTCCGCCACAGTTCTTGATATAGAAGGGCTGGAGCCTATCTCAGGACACGGTACAAATCCCAATAATTCCCACGATGTGCACATTATTTACTTAATTTCTCAAGGGATACAGGCTTATGACTTTGTTTCTCGTAAGTTTTATTTCATTTTTTTCATATTATTTTCTACCTCAAGTTTTCTCGAAATTATTTGTTAAGTTCAACCAAGCCCAAACGTCTCCCTATCTACAAATCCTACGATACGATATTTCATATTTGCCAAAGGGATTGCAGCTTTAGACAAGCATGGATTTATGCATAAAAGTAAAATATGTAATAATGCAACCTTTTTCTCCTTCCATTATTACTCCCTAGGTAATTCGGACCGACTCTGGCTCTACATAACAATCAGTATAGCCGCGTGCTTGTCGGTGATACTTGTAGTTCTCTTAGTCAAGATCTGGTTCCAAAGGTCATCAAATCTAAGGCAGCACGGTTGTACAAATAGCAAGCCCTCCTCCTCCTCTGCCGGACCAATTCTAACCTCCACAGGAGGACTAAGTGATATGGACGAGTTGAGTATAGTGATGGACGATGTTACCGAGTTACCTTCGATTCTGAGGAAATCCTCAGGGGATGAATTGCAGCGGGGATTATCAGCCGTGACTTCAGCAAGCAGTACAATGACAAGTGTTAGTGTTAGTGGTGCACCGGCTGCAATGACTCCTTCATCATCACTTCCGGCCACAATGACACTCGGGAGGATCAACAGGACCCGAGAGGCTCCTAATATACGCTTTTACTATGACTAACAGTCACCCACCAACTGTGGGACACATTTACCACTCCCACTTTTTTTTATCCTAACTCCATAGGCCCATTTGTACAACCGACAACAATACTCATGGCTTTCCCCAACTGGGCCATTCAGATTCCATTTCGGTTTGGAGTCACACAATTGTGGCAGTAAAAGTCATCCATCTGTATGACTATCGTGTTTCTTTGGCTCTGAATTGACGGGAAAGACATGAGCCATTATTGAGGATGATCTGCTCTATATTGGTGACAATTTCTGTCTCGACAAGAGAGATGGGATACTTGAATGGATTTATGTCTGTGTGTACCGTCATCGAGGGACTACTAGCTAACTATTACTACTTGCTACCCTGATCTTGAGTTTAGTTAAACTGTACAATACACGTAGGATATTATATAGTGACTTACTGGAAACATGGAATTTTCATGTACATGTTGAGAGAGACAGAGTGAGTGTGATTTATGACAGTACGATCGATCAAAGCGGATTTTCTTCAAGGGAAGCGGGACAGTGAAAGTTAACACATTGTTCCGCAAATGTCCTACCGATTTGGCCAGCTTTCAGCTCAACAAGCAACGCAGCAGAAATATATATCTCTCAATCGTGTTGGTAACAAGTCGAGGATAAGTGATGATGATGATATATGTCTGAATGGAATGATAGTAATAATACCTACCTTTAACTTTATTACCTTATATAAAAAGAGAACTAAGTGGATAGAGCGGATAACTCTTCGACATTGGATACAAAAGATAAAGGGATATAGGGAGTTGAGTTTGTATGGATTCTGTGTATTATCATCATTTACAGATTTGAAATCATAAGAGGATAATGAATCACGAATCAAGGTTCAAATTTTGAACTTCAAAATTCTACGGTTTCTAAAGGATATCTGTTACCAAAGATTATTATAACTATATACTGTGTACGCACTATACTAAGTTACTTGTCGGAATTATGTAACAATATTAGTGGTAAGGTAATGTGTACAGGTATGGACTATTGTTGTACTGCATATTGTACTATTCTAAGTCATGACATGAAACAAAGAGTATTTTATTTCCGATTCAAGTCATGTCAAACTCAACGATAATAAAGAGCTATCAATTGTTAACTCTTGTCCAATTTAATTTAGAGCAATAAGCAATTAAATCCACATCATAATACGATTTACAAGCTACAAATATCCAAGATTGCCACACCGATAACTTGCGTCTTTTTAAGGTTAGCTCTGATAGAATAATCAAGCCCTGAACAATCCACTGAACAGCCGTCATCGATTTTCTCTGTGGTGATACACTGAAGAGGAAGTAGATTTTCCAAGTACTGTCCACGATTGGGCAATTTAGGGAAACTAAAGCTATTTGGGATTTAGGATTTCGTAATACCTTCAGGCCTTTAGCAAATCAAATACCAAGCAATCTGTTGTTGCCTTTCTCACAATCCTGTATTCCCACGGGGCAACTGGGGTTATTTGTTACCATCATCCGCTCGTTGCTCTAGCCCCCTACTCATCATCATCCGCTTTCTCAAAGTGATTAATCCAATTTAAGATGTTACCTTGCTAGCTCCACCAGGATGAAATGAACACCACATCCTCTTGGTTGACTCGTGCAACTAAAACAGGGAATTGGAATAGATGACTGTCCATGTCCAATCTCCAATTTTCATGTCGTAATCGAAGAGACCCAATCTAGAGCAAAGGGATTGGAGAAATGACAGAAAAAAGCGTAGGTTTGGGTGAAAGCAATTACGATTTGATGATGACGAAGCAGGATCAAGAACTAAGACGAGTGTACCACCACCAGTCTAGCAACGAGGAGCTTGAGCAGAGTTACCATGTCCCAGCAACCAGTAGCACAATGTGTGTCTAGTACTTCAAGGAGCTTTACAGCTTTAACCTTCTCTCCTGTCTCTTAATTTTTCTTCAATTCTTCTCTTCACAGTTTGAAATGAAATCCTTACTGTACCTCAGCCTTTAAAACCCATGTCAACATAACCCGTTCTGGAAAACCAATCCTATTATCTCTTCCTTTTATCCATTCCACATTTTATAATTTTACTACAGCCCTTAATACTAATAGCAAACAACCCAAGCTCGGCTACTAACGTTACTTCTATCGCCTTGTTTTCCATATCTCATTCCAATACGCTGTGTACACTCTCAATGCTTTCCACTCTTGAGTCTTAGCTATGAAAATAAATGGAGAAATAAAACAAAATTCCATGAACTATGAAACTGAAAAGAGTAGGAAGTGACTTGTGTGGAATTGTCTTTGCCAAGGGACTCAACTCTCAAGTCTCCAACTCTCAATGTGTTTCCACTGTAAGTGGCTAAGCTGAGCTAAACTAAACGAACCGAGTCCCATTCAGGCATATGGATTAGGGATTCTAAAGAATATGCTCGATCTCATCTCCTCGAGCCAAGGCCAATGTACGATTTACCAAAGAGTACAAAGCTCAGATAGATACAATTGCTTTACAGAATTACTTCCCAGGCTTCCCAGTCCAAACTCTCTGTATTGTGTACTCAAATAAATGATGTCTCTCTGTGAGGTATGGAATAATCCGAGAGGGTGGAAATATATTTCATAGAGACGAGAGTTATCTAATACCCACAAGTTCCTGGGCCAATGTAGGTCTTGGCTCTCTAGGTATGGAAATGCTCTGAAATCTTCCCTCTCACAGATTTGACTTGAAATACTTGGTTGACTTTGTACTATGCGGACCTAAGGACTCTTTGCCCCAACAAGTTAACTTTGGAGTATCAACTAAATTAAAATTTCGGTTGACTTATATTGTTGCTCAGATAATTATCTTACAATTTAATTGTTACTGAGGATTTTACTGCTGGTATAGTTT
>JAQFYM010002080.1:0-26202 GCA_034694785.1 Agrenia bidenticulata | reverse complement strand
ACAGTTTAATAGAAAGGGAATTTACAATATGATAGATGATATAAGTGATTATGACTTTAGTATAGAATTGCAATGTGGAAAACAATAGGTGGCATCAAGTGCATACGGCAGTGTATACACTGAGGATATACAACAAGGAGTAAAAGAAAGACGACTGAGGTAAAAAGGAGAAGCCATAGACGAAGGGAAAAATATATAAGAAACGTATAATCGAAGAGGAAGGTAAAGGAATACTAGCCATTTGATACAGACGTTTTGCGTATATACCCAGAGATAGCGAAGCGGTGAAAAAAACATAGAACCAACATAGAGAGTCACATTATAGAGGAGTCGAAAGTATACAATATAGGCTGAAGAATGCATTTTATTGGAACGGAATGAAATATAACACTATTGAAATGGTGAATAGGTGAAGATGTATTCGAAAAACAATAAAAAGAAAAAAGATGGTGTAGAATTTTTAACATCGAATAGGAGATTTGCAAAAATGGCAATTGATTTAATAAAGATAAATAATGAAAATACACAGTGTTGGTATGTTTAGACTATTTTACGAGGATGTTCGATTATAGCCACTATGAACCAAAACAGCAACCGAAGTAATAGGAGCATTAGTAAAAATCTTTTCAGAATACGATAGACCAGAAAAAAGTAGTAGATAATGCTAAGGAATTAAAATGGATAGAGAGAAAAAAGTTTTTTAACCACACATAATTTTACACTTAAAAGTCGAAACAGAATCGCATAAGAGCAACGGCCGAGTAAAACGAGTAGTGAGAAAGACATAAGATAGTTTAGCTAAAACGGGTGGAAATAACAATTGCATAAAGAAAATTGAGATACAAGAAGCAGTTTATAATTCATTTTATACAGGAATAAGATGTGCGGTATACTGGCACTTTATGTTAAAAAGCCAGAGCAAGTAATGAGAAAATTGGAGATGACAAATACGCGAAGAGGTACAAAATTAATATAAAAAGCGAAGCATTCCTAGATACACAGCATGTTTTTAGTTAGCTAGAATTAAAAACTACGAAAAAAGAGGCAAAAAGAATAAAGGCTGATACAAGATAAGAGGGGTTATATACGAAAAAGCAAGGCGTGACAGTTATATAATAAAGGATGATACAGGTAGGATAACAAAAGAAGTTACAGATATCTGTAAGGAATATATATTATGGAAAGAGAAGACTGCGTCTGGAGAGGGTATTGCTATATTCCATATAATAAATTGCCGACAATCAGATAAGAAGACAGCATTATATAAATAAGAAAAATGCTGCTAGATCAGTTTGGTTTACCTTTTAAGGTTTTTCTTATATATTGAAAAATGTATGACCATAGTAAAAAGAAAAAATATACACTGATGTAGGGACAAGTACATTTTATAGAATTTAAACATTTTTCTTGTTATGTCTTTTAATAATGTTTAAATTCTTGGTTTTAATATTGCATATGTCAACAAAGAAAAAAAAAAAAATAATCAAACAAAGAACGTGTTTTGAAAATATATTTTGCGTGCGTTATTTTTTTATTTTTGAACAAAAAAACTTTAATCCTAAGTTCGATCTTATGCAAGCGCATGCATAATCTCTTATGCATATAAAAAGTAAAAAAAAACAAGTATTACTATGACCAGTAACAAAAGAAAAAACTTTATTGTTAAGCCCAGCGCGCGAGTGCGCCTAATGCGCGAACTTGGGTAGTGGCAAAAAGATATTTTCCGATGTAAAAGAAAGCCATTAAAAAGATAAAAAAATATCTTAAATATAAGTAAACCGAAAAAAATATATGTTTTTATTTGTGTTTATAAGTTTTTTATAAAAAAATGTTTTTTTTAAAAACTTAATAAAAAAGGAATGTGGATAAAAAACTTACGTAACCATAAATATTTCTGTTTATAATATTTATTTGCCGCATTTTACACAAAAAAATTGTCTTACGACCAACGCGATTCTGTCATGGTAGCTCTGAGAGGCCGCGAAACGTTCATTTTTAGAAAAGGTAATTTGTTTATTGCCCATAAAATTACATACCAATAGCTTTTTGCTTTTTAATTTTTTTAAGATTGTTTTTATTGCCCAAAAAATCATAAAAAAAACAAAATGAGAATAAATAAGGAAAGATAAATGTGTAGTGTGCCGCTAGAATAACGAAAAAAGTTGTTTTTAAAAAAAGCACAAAAACGCAAATTGCGAATGAATTTCTAAGTGAAACAGGAATGGCATCACGAATATATTAAATTAAATGCAGAACATTTTAATAAAACGTAAAAACAACAATAAATAAAACGACTGCAATGCCGATTTAGTCATTAATTTTACAGTTTACATAAAAAATGACATCGATAAGTACTCAGAAAATAAATTAATGCTACACTAGGCAGGTAGAGAAGAATCAAAGATTACAAATACCAATAAAATATTGATTTCGGTATAAAAAAAGCAATGCTTACCAAGTCAGTTTTATTGAAGTATCAAAAGAACTCAGCTTTGTAAAAGGCCGAGTGATTTCATTAAGATTATCATGTAATATATTAATAAAAAAGAAACTAAATCAAGTTAAAAATTTTCTAATAACTTATGTTTTTTAAAGTTTTTTTTGCTGATTTTACAGTATTTCCCCTGATCTTTTCTAGTTTCGACGGTTCCGTTTTTATATAACTTTATGTGATTGGGATTGACATTTGTTATTGGCTTCCATAGGGGTTAGATTTAATGTATACTAAAAAACCTTGGCTGTTATTAGTACCACTGTACAATGAATAATGGATAGTTAAACTTAAGTTTATGTTTATTACACACATATCAGATGCCACTAGGGATGGTCATTATCCCGGTGTAGCGTGGTACTTTTACCCTCGTGGTACTTTTACCCCAACTCGAAAAAAATATATGATTCTACAAATAAAAAATGAAAAATATTTATTCTTTAGTTTTGCATTTTTTTAGAATAAGTTCTTATCTTTCTTATCTCATGTGATTGATTAAAAAAATAAAAAAGCTGTTTTTTTGAATTATTCGTAAAAAATGATAAGATATATGGCATCTACTATGTTTTTTGTAGTGTTAAGTAGTATTTTTGTTGTCAATTTTTTTTTATAAAAAAAGTTTATTTCTAAAATTTTGCCTGAAAAAAAATAAAAATTTAACAAATTAAAAAAATAAGTATCTTCAATTTTCAAATATTCATGTTCTCCTATTTTCGGTTTTTCTTATAGATTCTTTCTGAGGGGAAAAAGCACCACGATGGAGACAATCCCTATTGTAGTACTTTAACCCCTTTTATCTCAAAATTTTGTCTTTTTTGACAAAAACTAAAAGTCAATAACAAGATCTTATACGAATATTAAAATATTAAAATGGCGTTATATAAAGTTAAAAATATTTTTATGGATTTTTCTCTTATATAAAAAGCCTTAAAAAACGACAAAAAAAACATGATAATATTGAATTGGATATTATATAATACTTGTAAAAACCTGACAAAATAGCAATCACAAACTACAATTTTTGTTTTAATGTGGAACTGAAGATTACAATCAAGTAAAAAAAAACATCCTAAGACGTTTTTATAATTTTTAGTTCCATTCTTTTGATGAACATTAAACATAAAAATATTGCTCTTACCACAAGTTTTACGCATTATTTTTAAATTAAAAAAAATATTTTTTGCATGTTTTAAATTTTTATTTTCGGGTTTTTATACCAGAGAAAAACCAATAAAAATATTTTCAACTTTATAATGACGCCATTTTATTAGTTCAATATGCATATAAGATTTTTTTGATGACTTTTAGTTTTTGTTGAAAAAAGACAAAATTTTGAGACAAAAGGGGTAAAAGTACCACAGTAGTAGCTGTCTCAATCGTGGTACTTTTACTTCTAAGAAAGAATCTATAAGAAAAAAGAGAAAAGTAGAACATGCATAGTTTAAAATTTAAGATACGTTTTTTGAAATTTGTATAATTTATATTTTTTTCAGGCAAAATTTTAAAAATTAACTTTTTTTATAAAAAAAAATAGTACACAAAAATACTACTAATAACTACCGCAAACATAGTTAATATTACATATATAATCATTTTTTACGAATAATCCGAAAAAACAGCATTTTTATTTTTTTAATCAAGCACATGAGATAAGAAAGATAACAACTTATTACAAAAATATGCAAGATATACGAAAACATATTTTTCATTTTTTATTTTTAAAAATAAGTATTTTTTTTCGGGTTGGGGTAAAAGTACCACGAGGGTGTAAAAGTACCACGAAGGTAAAGGTACCACGCTACAACGGGACGAATACTCGGGTATTTTTTAAAATCTTTTCGGTAGCAATATTTATCCTGTATTAATTTTTTTGTTATAAATAGGCATAAGCACTTGTTTGTTCGTCTAGAAAAATACTGAAAGTTGTTTTTTTTTATACCAATATCTTTCTTTTTTATAAAAAAAAAAATTATTTGTATATTACATTCAGTGGCGTAGCTAAGGATTTTTTGGAGAAGGGTTGCTAATTTTTTTTTTGTATAAAACGATAAAAAAAATTTTTCTTAAGAAAAATCCAAATAATAAATTTGACTAAAAGCTAGTAATTTTGCATTTTTTGTGGTACAAAAACAAATGTTTGGTTTTTTTTTGTGGTACAAAAACAAATGTTTGGTTTTTTTTTGTACAAAAACAAATATTTAATTTTTTTGTAAACGACTGTAAATTTGCATTTTTTTGTAAATGAAAGTGTTTTTGCATTTTTTCGATATTTAGAATCATTTTTATGAACCCAAGTAAACCTTTTTCATAAACGGATAATATCATTTCATGAATTATTAAATTATTTGATTTCCGATCGAAGCATTGTAATGATTTTAGCCAAAAATAGAATCGTTTCTAACTGAAAATGCCAAAAATGCAACCTGATGCATTTTATACTTTTCTACGTATTGTGGCATTGTAAAAAACATTTGCAAAGCATGTAAAAGTAACATAAATACATAAACACAGTTTACTTTTTTTCAAGATTTTTTGTTGTAAAATTAGTCAGAAAAAGATGCGATTAATAATTTTTGTGCATACAGCGGTTCATATCAAAGCTATTAAAATCTTAATTATACTACAAAATACACGGAAGAGCATTGTACTACGTGTAAAAAATTTAATACTAAAAAACATTTTTTTTTATAATTTTTTTTAGAATAACAATAAAAGCAATAACATTTTTTTACAATACCGCTTCTTACAATATTTTAAGGATATATTATATTTTTGCAAATCTCCTTTATTTTTCAAATGAATGCTGGGTGCTGATGGCGCGCTGCCCGCGCCACAATAACTAGTACAGTTATAATAAATCCATATATATAGATGGCCTATACCACATTCAAATTTGCACGTGTTTTTTTAAAAAAAAATTTCGTAATGTAAAATCTTTTTGTGCATACAATCGAATTGTATCTTTTGTATAGAACTTTAAATAAAGATAACAAAAATTATTACAGAAGGGTTAGGTATACTTTTTTGTAAAACAAAGTAATTTTTTACGGTAATGCAGTGATTAAAACTTTTTTAAAATGCCCAACTGCATTAAAAAAAGTTGTTATACAGAGGTAAATTCTGCTTGTACAAGTATGTACTTTGATGCTATCAAAATTTATTTTTCATAAAAAATGTGAGAAGTTAAGAAAGCATACAATAGAAAAGCCCATCGCAGTGCTTTATGAATGTAAAGTCTTTCGCCCATGGAATGTTTCTACAATTAAATGTTTTTTTAATGTTTTTATTTATTTTTGTTGCTTAATTTATTTTTTTAGTTTTTATACCCGTTGTACAAACTTTTTTTTTGTAGTTTTGTCTTTATTTTTGCGAATTGTCAAGAAAATGAAGTTTATATAGCTGAAAGCTTTATGATATTTACACAGTAAAGTAGAAAGTGCAAAATGAATGTTTTTTAATTTGTCTAATTGCCTTTATCTACAGCATATTTCTGTAAAAAAAATCATCATATCATTTCGGGTTTTTTATACTAAAAAAAAACTACAAAAAAAAGCTAATACATTAACCCTATTTTAAAATTGCCTTTTCGAAAAATTTAGTTATGCAAATGTTCTATTCAATTTACTTTTAGTTCTTAATGGCCTATTTTTTGTAAAAATATGCAAATTTCATGTTTGGTGTTTTTATTTAGCAGCAAAACCGAATGCCGCACTACTTGTAATTTTTGTAAGACATCTAATATATACTAAAATACAAATTCAGAAATCATGCTTTTTTTAATAAAGTTTATTTACTTTAGCGGGGAATTATTTATATAAAAACTGTATTAACTTTGTATATTTAATATAAATCCGAAGCAGATTTTATATTAGTGAAATCTTTTTTCAGATAGAAAAAATAAAACATGTTCGTTTTAATATTTTTTTTTATAATTAGCCAACAAAAAAAAATAGTCAACTATTTGTACTTTTTGTAAAAAATGCGTAGTATAAAAAATTATACAATTGTGTTATGCGACTACCGAAAAAATAAATTACATTTTTTTGAAGCAATAAATTATCGTTTTTTCATGCTTTAAATGTGTTTTTTGTAATGATTTATACGAATATATATACTGCATGTAAACATATTTTTAAAAATACAATTACTACACAAAATTTGTAGGTACAATAAAAAAACATAGTTGCGTATTTATACAAAAGCATATTGTCGCATATTTTTGCTTTTTAAAAAAATTAAAATTATTAAATAATAGTAATTGTCGTTATCCGTCTTTTTGAAACAGCGCATATTGCCTTATACAAAAAATAAGGACAATTAGTGTTGAAAAAAAATATGACATTGTAAAATTTTGTCCTTCAATTAATCAATTATTATAGCTTCCCATCCTGTTTTAATATTTTTTATATAAAGTTTATACTTACAGCAGATTATAACTGCACTATAATGAATTTTTATAAACTATTTTTACTATATAGAAATAAAATAATATTTTTTTATTATTTTATCTTAATAAGTTGCAAAAGCGTTATTTTATTTTTTATAATATGTAGAAAAATCATCAATTTACAAATTGATTATGAATTTAAAACAGCTTTATTTATATCTGCATCTATGATGTGCTCAACTACTGTTTTAAGCTAAATTTTACTTTGTAATAAATTGTAATTATTTTTTTTTGGGGGGGGGGTTGGAGCCCCTCTCCTCCAAGCCCCCCTAAATACGCCACTGACACCATTTATAAGATGATTTCTAGTCTTTCTTAAAATTTTTGCCTTTTTGTCTGTATCAACATGCAATCAATATGCATGTAGTTCTACGCTAAAAGTTGGCGTTGCCTTATTATTTATTTGTAGCCAGTTAAAAATCACAAATATGGTTTATACAAACAACAACGTCATATGCAAAAAAAAAATGAGTTTGTTATAGGCAAACAACCCGGTAAATTACTATATTATGTATTAAGGTATTTAAAGGCTTTTTTAGTCAATTTAAGTTTTATGTTTGTGTATATTCACTATGTTATATGTTTAACACACAAAACATATATCTAAACGTATCCTATTTGCCTTAACGAAAATAAGCTTTTACATACACAAACTTTTATAATTCATTATGCATTTTAAAAAAACTTATAAATGCCGCTATAAAATCTGTGTATAGCCCCTTATACTTGGTATAAGATCTATAAAAATATTTTTATAATTTGCGAAATGATAACTATTTTTGAATTTTTTCATAAAGTTTCTAAGTTTTACTTTTAAATTTTACTTTTTTTAAGCTACCAAACAGGTTTCTACTACATTCTTTATTACACCCGAAAACACCTAAGGAAAAACCAGGGTTAAATTTGTTTTGTTTTAGTAAAAACATCGGGTACGCAAGGGCCCGGTCGTTGCAATCCCTAATTTTCTTCCCCTTGTTCTTCTCATCCCCCGCATGATTTTAGAAGCCTGGTAAATTTAAATCAAGCGTCTATTCCTGTCTAATTTCCGCGCAGTTATGACGCAAAGGTCATTCAGTGCTGTGATTATGCTATTATTCACATTGAATTTTGATAAATAATTTATTGATTTTAAAGTAATGGCGCAATTGTATATGTTTGCGTATATCTTTTTACCAAATTAAGTTACTTATTTTAGTTTTTATATCATCATTTTGACCCTTATGACTTGTATGTAGTTGTTCATTCAAATTTGTGTATGTTGTTGCATAATTTTGTTGTACCGCTGATTACTTTTTACTGGTTCAAGAATATCTTTCCTGATCTGATGTTGAACAAAGCTAGGCTGTATATTTACACTTTACAATAATGGCTTGACCGGCCTTATTCTCTTATATCTGCTTTATGACTAGAGCGGACGATAAAAGCACACAAAAAATGCTTTTTGATGACATTTAAAACAAAAAATGCTTTTTATGGTTTACTAAAAAAATCTAGCAATTCGAACCAGAAAACCGCTATTCTTAAATTTTTTGTGTAGCACTAAACAAAAAGATCAAATTATAATTTGTATTTAGCAACATGTATGCAAATACTTACTAATAATATGATTTTAGCTCAAATAAAGCGCATAAAATATGATTTTAGCTATTTTTGTGCTTTTTCAACATATATGCCCTTTAAGCCACCCCTACTATCAGGGGCGTAACCATGATCGCTTTTTTAATGTGCAAAAAAAAAATGAGCTAAAACAACATAAAATTTTTTTTTTATTTTTTATGAAAAAATTTTAAAATACAAATTTTTAAAAAGTATGATTTTCGGGGGTTTTATACGCCCCAAAAAAAGACCCCCCGCTTAAATCAGGCGTGAGTTTTTCTAGCGGGGGGGGGTGTATTTGCCCCCTTTGCTCCCCCCTGGTTACGCCACTGCCTACTATGACTAGTAAGATGCGATAAAAGGTTATAGGAACATTGTTTATTATATAAATGTGCCTTTTAAATGTTTTTTGAGTTTTACTATGTTTATTTTAATTCGAGGTGCGTTAATTTGCTTATGTCAATCCCAAAAAATGTATGTCTTGTATTTTTGTTCTTTTTTTTTATGTTTTTTAGTTTTACGTTAATATCTTGACGTTAAAAATTCTATTTTTTGTTTTTTTAGCGAAGGACGTTAGAAAATCAATGTAAAAATATACGATAAAATGAAAATATTATTGGTTTACCCATAATGAAAATTTTAGGGTAATGTTTTGTACAATCCATGTAAATACGTAATAAAATATATTAATTTACGATGAAATATTTTACCCATATGCAATTAATAATACATATATTGTGTTAACAACACCCATTGTTAAATCTTATAAGTTTTTGGCTGCAAGATTTCTTCCATTTTGAATTTATAGCACACAACTAATTTCAGATACTCAACCTGAAAAAAACAATAACTTTTAAAATGGTTTTTTTTGAATCTGACAGCGGAAATACGCACATCTTGTTTTAAATCATTTTTTTGTACCTAAACATTGTTCATGTAAAAATTTTACATATTTTCGTAAGATATAGGCAATTTATGTTCAAAATACTGAACATATTGGTTTTAGTAAAAAAAAACATTTATATAAGTAGAAACGTATTTGCGGAATATAAGATGTTGCTTTTACTATAAAAAAGTCTTTAATTTGCTGCATTAATTCTTTTTTCTACCTTAACTTTTTATTGCAAATTTATCATTAGTTTTAACGTATATTTATAATTTAAGTTAAATACGGCGATAAGGGCTTGGAATATACGATCAAATTTGATAATTTAAAGCGGAAAGAATTTTAAACATTAGGTAATAATATTTATGTTTGTACTATTAATCCCTAATACAAAGTATAAAAGCTACTTGTTTATCTATATCCGTAATTCTACTGCTATATGATTTTACTTCTTATCTTAAAATGATATTCCTATCCCTACAAGTAAGTAACGGTTAATATATTGGCGCGTTCCTCGTTCAATCGGTGTTTACTTGAGTGTTAACTCGACATAATATAATAATATTTTACCTCATATTTTAATATGTCTTGTTTTGTTTTACTATTGGGGTAGATTCAAATTTTAATAATAAGCACCGAGAGCAAAAATTAAAAACACTCAATTATAATATAACTAACAAAAAACATTTTATTTTGGCAAAAATTTAAATAATTCCGAGCCTAACGGCGATGCAGGAAGACGCTTAGTAGCTTTCCTTAACGGCTTAGTAAACAACAGCTGTTCGCTGTCTTTTATAGTTTCAGCTGACGCCAAATTTATAAAAATATATAGTTATCCACAGCAGTTTTTTATATATGGGTTCGTAAAATCAACTCGAGAATTTATATAGGAAAAGTATTTTTAAGAGATGTCCTTAACAAAAATCACAAAACAATGATTTTTAAAAAAACAAAATTTTGTGTCGCAGACTTTATAAAAGAGGTTAGACTATACGAGAAAGTTGGTTGTTTATGTATGTGATCTTTTCGAACTCTTCGTTTTAACAACATTTATGCAAATTAAAAGATCAGCACGCGCTTTTCATACAAAAAAAAGTGTTTCTGTTTAAAACTGCTATTTTTTTTTATAATGCAACTGGAATTTTACACTAAAAACATCATTTAATTAAGCATTCGCAAATTTAAAAAATGCTCTAGATGTTGCAGCTGTATTGCATCTTTTGCATTGTTTCTGTTATTTTTGAAGGTTTTTTAAGCTTTGAATAACTTAGGCACACATTTGAGTTATTTAAGTGTCGTTCTTTTCTTTCCCTAACTATATATAGACAACTTCAAGTAAAGAAGGGGTTTATATCGTGGAAATTCAAATATATATATATTAAGCAAACCTTGAAAATCTTAAATCAATATAAAAAAGCATAGTCTGTATTAACTGCGTGAGCGTCATGCAAAAATAGAATTTGTGCGTTTTCGCCATCATTTTATCACTGGATAGTTTTTTAATACAGGGAAATCGTGTTTTTCGACTGTCGATAAAAAGTCATGCTGGCAAGAACAAAATAATGACAAGAAGTGTTCAATCTCCGATCCATATACCACACACTAATTTTGTGAAAACCGCAAATTAAATCAAGTAAATATTTTTTGTTAAAAACGAGCATATCTTTCAACAAACGTTTTTATACAGATTTTAATAGTTGCAATTACAACTTTGTGGATAAACTTGCAATTAAAAAGTTTATAAGTTGTTGTAGTTAATTTTACTAACTTTAGTTATTTCACACTGTTTGCATTGATAAGCAGATAAAACGGTATATAAAATAAAGTAAACTAGTATTTAAAGTGCATTTTTTTGCATTTATGCGTTTTTAAAAAAAGGATATGTATAATTAATATATATTTCGATGCAGTATAATTTTATAAAATGTAAGTATTTAGAACATTTTGATATAGAAGCCACTAACATACATATAGCTTTTTAGTAAACTCACCTAGTCTATTCATATGTTTTGATTTGTAATTAAGATAAATCTTAGGTATATTATATAAAATATTTCTTTTTTTTAAAAAACCCAGTCGTTTTTTTTTGATTAATTAGATAATTTTAACAATAAAATCTTTTACATCTTCTCGTTTAACGACATATGTACACTTCAGGTGCGGGTAAAATAAAAAATATAGAAATACTCATACAAACTCATAATCCTCTTTTTTTCTTAATTTAATCTATAATGAGTACAAATACTTTAAAAAATCACATTTTGGATGCAGTAAAAGTATATAATATGCCAAAAATCTCTGGGATTCATATTAGTATATAAATTTGTCTTGTTCTTTTGGGATAGAACAGATTGCTTTACTGCATAAAATATAGGCTGAATATAATATTATGTATTGGTAAAAACTTATTTGCTAATGTTTTTATAATAATATTAAGTTTATAGTGTACTCATCTTAAGACATTAAATTCTGCATTAAAAAAGCAAATCATGTTATTACCCGGCGTTGCAATTGTTCTATACTTCCGATAAAAAATTGTGTGTACAAGAGTTTAGCTATAAATAAATGACTTAGGATAATTACATATATTATTTATACAACATGTTTTATAACTATTTCTCTATTAAAATGTAAAATAAAATACTAACGCATAATTTTAAACATTTTGAAAGTGTGTATTTGCTATATACTATGTTGATTCAATTGCAACCAATGCTCTTTCAAAACATGTTTTATAGTAACAAATATAAATATTTACAAAATTTATAGTATTTTCTGTACTAAAAGGCAATGAATTTAGTTCAAAAAGTAAAAATGTAATTTTTAATACTTTTCTGCTTACAAAGTACTTTAATATAGATTGATTTATACAAGAACCGCATTAATGCTACAAAATTCTACTGCAATCTCGTATAATCTAGTTATTTAATTGATCAAAAATTCCGTTAGGTGTTAATATTGATAACTGCTCGTGATTAATATCCTAGGTTGAAAGACTATGTTTGACAAAAAGTATAAAATACAAGCAAAACATAAAAAAATTTAAACTTTCTAATGGTTATGATTTTTTTTAACGACTTTACCGACATTTATAAACTAGATTTATTACCGGTTTATAGTATTGCCTTTTATGATACAAATAACTTATGAAAATTTATAAGACTATATAAAAATAATAGTAACAACATTTTATACATTTTGCGCAATGTCAACTTTACATTTTCTGTATAAAAAAGCATATCGAATTATATTTCTGTAAATTTAAAAAACAATGTATAAAAATTGAATAATATGGTAAAAAAATACATATAAAACTGCATTTGCCTTGTTTTGGCTTTTACACGCATTTTTTTAGTCTATATGAGGTTTTTAAAGATCAGCGATGCACCTATGGCAAAAAAAGAGAACTGTGTAGTTCATATTAAATTGTTATACTTATATGCGTGAAGGGTTTATTATTATTCTGATAAACTATGCAAGCAAGATATATTATAAAATAGAAGAAGTATTATATGGGAATTTACTTTTTTTTTATTAGGTTTTAAAGTTTTCCCAACCGATGTTTAACCTGAGTGAGATTGATTAAATACAGAAAAGTTATATTGAAAATACCTAGTGGTATAGGATGGGCTTTATAAATTTGTAAACGTTTTGATAATAATGATCATAAAATCGAGATAAAAAATTATCTAAAATAAGAAGCGTAAAAATTAGACAAAAGCGGGATTTACAAGATTATTCGCAAATACAAGTTTTTATAAATTAATACACAAAGTGAGTATATTTTTTATTGGAATAATCACTAAAAAAAACTGAGCAGCTTTATAATATTATTTTTTTCTAAAATGCACAAAAAGGTGTATTTTTTTACCAAAGATGTAAAAAAGGCTTGTTTCGCTTTTCTATTAATATTAAAAAGAAGTATGAAATAGTGACAAACACCTAAATGGCAAACACGGTTTACAAATTTACTAGCCAAAACCCAGATTAAAGGAGAACGGCATGTTATTGTATTAAACGTAGAGTTTTTTTAAAATTACTTGTAACGTATAATTACTAAAAAGGCATAGATAAATAAGATAGAAGATATCAAAAAAATGTGCGAAGCTAGTAGTACTTCTTTTATTAAAAGGTTTGTTTTTAACACTTTTAATGTACAATTAAATGGGTAAATTGAAATAAAGACTCTATATTTCAATATCAGGGGTATTTAATTAATTTCAATATTAATTTACACTAACACGACAGTCTAAGCTACATCCATATAGTCACCAAGACATGGGTATCTAAAGAACTATCTGTTCATAAGCTAGCAATTTCAAAAAGTATTATTAAGAATATTGACCAAATGCTAACATGCATTCAGAAAATTAAAAAAAGAAGATCATTATGCTTTGTATACAAATGAAATTCAACAAGTCTGATGTCTTTTTTTTAAATTTGTAAAAAATTAAGGCGTATTAACCGAAAACGGCACTATATTGTAAAAATAGCTCGCGGTTGACATTTTTGCAAAATTTAATTGTAAGATTCTGTATTAAAAAAGTATCTAAAATTGTTGAATTGAGAAAAAACATGGAATGTCGTTTAGAACTTTTGATTAGAAGAATTATTTTGCTGCTAAGGCGATGAGCAAAGAGCTCGAAAATATTTATATTTGCAAAATGTATGCAATACAGCCACAAAAGTCATTAACGATATGTTTTTTTTATAAACTTTTTTGTTAATTTTTTTTGACCATTAATATAAATATTATTTTACTTAAATTTTTTAAATATATTGAAAAATTAAAACTAATTCGTTGCTTCTTTAAAGTCTCTTAAAAAGCTTATGTGATAAAAAAAAGATTAAATATGTATAAATTTGCGTTTCATAAGTTTTTTTGCAGGAGTTGTTGCTTCCTGTTATCAAAGTGTACAATATAGAAGTTTTGTAAAATATTGCATATAATACAAACATAAAGAGTATATTTATGCACAAAAAAAAGCATAAACTATATATTTACATATGGTTGTTATTTTCGTCTAGCACTAGGATTGATTCAATAAAATAGAAATTTTTACAACTGACAAAATTAGAAAAATTAAAAATCAAAAAAATAAATAAAAAATAGAACATAGAAAAATGTGATATACAAATTTTGAAATGCGTAATACAAAGGTTTTTAGTAGCTCTTGAACCCATGTCTATTTAAATCTACAAAATGATAGAATATCACATTTGGACTTAGCGTATTTCGTGTGGGGGACACAATATGATAATGATAATTCTATGAACAGAAACTATCAGCACATCTGTAAATTAACTTTAAACTGTAATATTTATACTAATTTTACCTGAATGAACCTGCATCAATGTAAATAAATTAAGTTCTGTTCGTTGCAAAGTTTACACGTCTTGTGTGGGGCACTGGAGGCATGGTCATTAGGGCCACCGGGCAAGAGGGTTCCAAAAATGTTTATAGAAAGGTTTTTTGATTAAAATCAACAAAATATAGTGACCTTTGATTGTGCGAGTACAAAAAAAGCAGTTTGAGAAACAACACCCTAATATGATGCCAGTGGCGTATCCAGGGGGGGCCAGGGGGGGGGCCTAGCCCCCCCCCTTTGAAAAAAAGGGTAGCCTGAATTTAAGGGGGGTCTTTTTTTAGGGCGTCAAAACGTACAAAAAAAATATTTTTATAAAAAAGGTATTTTTTTAAATTTATTAAAATTATTTACAAAAAAAGCCTAAATATTTTTTTTGGCCTTTTAACAATTATTTTTTTTTTGGCCCCCCACTTAAAAAAATCCTGGTTACGCCACTGTATGATGCAGCATAGAATTCCACTTAACTTTTTTTTTGCAATTTTTTTGCAGAATTACGCAATATCTTATAAACTAATTTGTGAGATGTTGTAATAGGCGTATTATAGGTAGTTTCTCACGTGCCAAAAACTGCTCATAAATACTTTACATAATTTAAGCATATAAAATTTGCGAATATATTTTTGAATTAATTATTATTATACTATTTGCGTTTAAATCATCTCAATTTATATCAATTACACTAAGCACAAAAATATATATTCCCACTGTTTGTACTAAACGCATGACGAATTTGGTTTGAATTATGCCAAAAGAAAGTTTTATTTACTTTCTTATAATCATATCTATAATTAATGACAACAAAATTGTTGTTTAGTGCAAGCAGTAATTACTAGACTATTGAAACTGTAAAATCGTCTACTTTACAGAGTTATCTATATTAAAAATAAAAATTACGTACTTTTACGTATAATTTTTTTTGAGAAAGTTTTACTTGAATGATAAAGAATATACGTTTGTAGTAGTTCGACAAAACTTAGTGGAAGCAAAATTTTTAAAGTAAAAAATATACTTGCTTTTTTTGTCTATTAGATATTGCTTTTTCTTGCGTTTGTACGTAGTTTTACACTAAATTCGGTTTTAAATGCCTTTTTTTTTGTTTTTAAAGTAAAAATTGCGTATGAAGTTTTTTGGCAATTTTATTCTGGGATTGTTTGCTGATTAATAGAAAGTCGTATAAAATCATGTAAAAGCCACTTTACAGTATACATTTAGTACGGCACGTAAAAAAGTTGTTTTATTTATTATTGTTAGAATACTGTTTACTTAAACTTGTATAAAACCCAATTGTAAATCATTTTTCCAGTTGGAAACATAAGTTTTTAATTAAGACTTGTACAAAAATACTTGTCACTAAAGTTTTCTCTTATAAACAGTCGTTTTTGTATACGCATTCTTTTTACACCTTCATATAATTTTTTATTTTTTATTTTTGCTAAAGGCATTATAAATTAACCCCGAAACGTTTAATATTTTTTTTTAGATTATCATTTAGCCGATGCCAAAAATTACAACTGCGCAGTATATAAAAGAAAAAACACAGTTTTAGTACTGCATATCATATAAAAATTTAGAAAATATACAAAGGGGCCCCCAAAAAAAAGTCGCCCAGGCCCTCTAGATTGTAAATCCGCTCCTGGCGGCGTTGATTTTTTTATGTAGCCCCTTTTCATTTAGATGGTTTGATAACGTTTCTTCTATAATTTTTTGCATAAAAAAAAATATTTATTTTGCTGTTTTATATAAAAGAAAAGGATATAGCACGTATATGTACTGCCTGTATATTAATGATGTACATTATTTAACAATTTGTAAGTCAAAAAATCACCTCTAGATAACCTTTAGAACCCCATAATAAATTGCATTATAAAGTTTATTAGAAAAAATAAAATTATCTCTACAAAAATCACAAAAACATGTACAAAAAGTTAAAAGAAATTGAGTTGAAAACGCAAAGATTACTTAGAGTAAAATTTACGCTTTAAAAAAATACGTAAAGTTCGTATAACAAATACTGAAAAAAGATTTTTTAGTTTTATAATTTTTTTAAGTAATTAAATATATTTTAACATGTTGAAAGAACGTTATATTAAAAAAAAATAATTTTTTTTAGGTTTTTTTAAAAGGAAAAATATTACGATCAGTATACAACTTTAAGATACAGCTACTTTTTCTAAAAGAAAATATAAATTTGGTATGAAAATTAGAAGACAGTTACTAACAAATGCCTAAAAAGAATAGCACATATTTTTATAGTAAGATGGGCAACCACAAAACAGACCTTAAAATTAAATAAAAATATTACTTAATATGACTTTACGTAATAAAATATGACTTAAAAATATGACTTAATGGGTACTACTACTTTTTGTGCCCAATACGCATTTAGCTGCCCCTCTAGCTCAGGACGGCAAAGATATGGTATGAAATACATAAAAAAAAATATACAGACAAAAAAATTTAAACAATAAAATAAAATAAAAAGTCTTAAATTCCCCCCTTTAATTGGGGCCAAAAAATAGCTTAATGACGTCCCTTCAAAACAGAGAAATAGAAAGACAAACTTTTAGGTGGAATTAAATAACATTTTTAAAACAAATAACTCACCCTGAATACCCCTTCCCCAGTCCCCTAGCCAATTACGTCCTTCAAAGTCTTGTTTGCCCTAATTTGCATCAGATTTGGCTTCGAAGAGAAGAGTCTAGTTAGTAGATAGAGTCAAGACACGGTTCTAATGTAGTGTTTTTTTATTTTATATAATTTGTGATGTTTTCCATTAAGTTAGTAAACTTCGGTGAATTTAGGCCTGTATTTCTTGCCTTAATTTACAAAGACTAACTGGTCTTTTAACATGTATTTTTTTTCTATTTTTTTTGTTTGTAGATTTCGTTTTCTTAGATTTTCATCCTCTTTTTTTTCGCCTGAGCTATAGGGGCAGCTAAATGCGTGTGATGCACCTAAAAGTATTAGGACCTCTATTTGCCTTGTCCATATTACATCTGTATATCTTGCCATTTGTATTACGAGGCAAAAAAAAGAAATAATAAATAATAAAGTCATATAACATTATATAAAAAATAAAAAATATGACGATATATGACAAACACTAATAATGAATGACTTGTGATTGCCCGTATTATAAGTTAGTTTTTAAAAAATAAAAAAAAAGCTTAACTAGATCCAGAAAAACACAAACGAGTCGGAAGCAAAAAAAGTACCTAATAAAAATACAAAAAAAAAACTAGTTAAGTGCACATACTTATAAAATACTTTGTGTGTGTTACCATTTCGAAGGTTATGCGCTTATTTTTTGGTTTTTTTAGACGTAAAAAACGCGGCATATATCATTTTTGACCCAATTATTATATGGCAAACTGAGATCAGATTATTTGATATGAAACGCTTGTATCTCTATAACTAAAATGCTTTATTTTTGTTATAAAAAAACTCGCACATAATAAATATATACGTTGACTGTAATAAATAAATGTATACCCTTCAGACGAGAAATGCCTGTAGTATAGCTGTTGTTACCGTAAACTGAGTGCAATTCAAACCGTATGGATGTTTTATTGAATTTTACAACACGACTGTATACCGCAAATGTCGTTTACTATGCATGCTGACACGCGTGTAACTTTGTGGCAGTGCGTAAAGCTAAAACAGTATGTTTCGTGCCATTATTTTTCACTAATGGTTTTTTTTTTCTTAGAAAAGAATACATATGTCATTTTTTTAATAACTTACATGAGGTTTTTAATTCTAAACAATAAATTTTTGTAAAATAATCTATAAAAGAATATATCTTTTTACGACTGCGCATTTAGCTATTTAGGTTTCCATGTATACTTTCGTATTGGAAGGGCTGTATTACTAATTTTTCTATACTGCCTCTTTAAACATAAAATAAAAGATACTATTGTACATAATAACATGTCGGATCAACGCTTTAATTCATTTTATTACTTGCTGCGATTCACTTTTGCAAAGTGAAACTGTTTTTTTTCTACGCATTTTATGTCTGCGTATTTTTTTGGGTCTACAAAAAAGGTTTAGTATGTTTGAAATTTGCACAAATATGCTTAGTCATATATTTCTTAAGCCTAAAGATAAGCCTTTTTACATACAAAATTTTGTTGAAATATATAAAAGTGCTTAAATGACATTACACAATCTAAACCTTGAAATTTATAGTCCAACTGTTTTACTTAGTTTACTGTTTTAAGATCCAAATGAGACAACCTTGAACATATTTATTCAAATGAGGGCTTTATCGATGGCATATTTTGTATATTTTACTGTTATTGTTGAGCATATACACATAGATCTTTTTAATATGTAATTTTTATCGCAAAAAAAGTAATAAATATATATTTTTGTTTAATGTACCATTTGAAATGTACGCTCCAGTTTCCAATATGTTTTTATTTTATAAAAAAATTCAGCTTAATATAAAAATTTGTATTAAAAATACACACATATAACTGTATTATCGTGCTTTGGTTGTAAAACCGGCAAAAACTCCGTTTTAAATACACTTCAAGTGGGTTTTCTATAAACCCAACAGAACCAGTTCCACAAAAGGAAATACACAACCTGCCACTATAATACAAAATTATGTAGATTCTTCTAACATAATAATATAGAAAAACACGCTATACCTGTTTAAAAATGGGTAAAAAAATAATCAGTTGTTTTGTTTTAAAAGAAAAATCAGTGACCCTGGTACCCATTTCATGGATTTTTGTAATACTTAAAATAAAATTTAAATAAACAGAAAAAAGCGTTTACTATTTTTGTAAGAGAGCTTTCTTATTGACATGCATGTTTTTTTTATAAAAATCAAAGCTTTTTCTTTATATTCAAAAAGTATAAAAAAATTATTTGTTTTTGCAAATTTTTGACCGAAAAAATTTACAAGCAAACATAAAAAGTACACATTTAAATTAGTTTGTAGTTGGAAAATAAAATTCAAATTTACTTACTGTTTTTTAAAGAATTTTTTTTTATTTACTTAAAAAATTTTATTCAATGTTCGTCATCAGTTTATTACATGATCCACAAAAGCAAACGATAATTTGGCGTATAGCCATATGTTAAAAAATATTATGAAGTAAGGAAAGACTTCAGCATAAAATAAATAACAACATACGTGTTTTAGTACAAAACCATTAATAAAACTTTATTTTAAAAAATTAGAACTTTTTAGCTCGATATAACATATGTTTAAAAATTTAGATTATATATAATACAAAATGTTTCTTCATTTTTTGACATATTAAACAAATTTTATTTGTTGAACGGTAACGCTAAAAATTGCGTACTAAATAACATAACACAAAAGATTTAGTTGACATAAAACGTGACCTTAAAAACTTTTTGGAGTTTTTCGAAATAGATATTTTTTTTTAAGATACCCAGGGCGGGGACTTGATTTAATTTTATTTTTTTGCATTCGTAAAAATCAGCGTTTTTACATTTTTTATACTCAATTTTAGAATATTTTCCTTTTATAACAGACAATTTTTATACCCAAAAGTTTCTTAAAGGGGATTATTGCCACGGATTATCTGTAAAGAATTTTCCGTTGTAAGACATTAGTATAAAAAAACAGTGGTACTAATCTGTTTACCAGTTTCTAAAGAAGTAGCTTATCCAGAGATCCGAAAATATATCTACCGCATACAATTATTGCAAATAAGAATATTGCGATTACCGTGGATTTTATTTACCGTATTTGAACAATATTATACACTGTATTGAAAATTAAAAATACAGCCAGAGAGAACTTCTTTATTAAAAATTAATGAACTAAAGACGAATGAGTGCAAGTTTTGTTAGACAAGAATAGTAAAGCTTATAATAAAAGGAAATATTAATTTTTTATTTGACGTAAATATGTGTTTCACTTTGGTTGGAATATATTACGATAAACATCTTCAAGCAAACAGTGACATGGGAAAGCTTTTAATTGTGGATTCAGGTAGTTACGTGTACCCTTTTAGCTAGGTTTTAACATAAAGACATAAAAATGTTAAAAACAACGATTGACATATAGCATTATCCTTTTTTACTACTTATATTTTCTTGGTGATAAATTGTTATAAAAACAATAAGTTGTTTATTTCCTTAAAAAAAATAATGTAAAATAGTACAAAACTGTATACATTTTTTGTGTTCTAAACAGGTATTTTGAACCCTTTTTACAATAAATGTGTTTTTATATTTCTGCAGAGATCGCTACACAAGGCGTATTTAGTATTTTTTGTATATAAAGTTTTTAGTTTTCTTCATAGAAACATATATTACTACTAGATGCATTATTTATTGGTATTTGAAATCATTCAAAGATGGCTTATGTTACTTTTTTATTATAAAATCACTATGCTTTTTTATCTTATTTTTGATAACAGCAAGAATTTTATGAATACGACATAATTTAGGGTAATTATATATTAAATAATGTTTTTTAAATTTTTTTCAGTTGCTTTGTTTTTGCCCTAAGGTAGAGGTGTACAAATAACTTTATAATGGTACACAAATGTATTAATAACAGTTCTTGATTAATAAGAATTTTTTAAAAAAAAAGTATAAGTAAATTTTTTGGTATTTCAATTTAGGATAACTAGCATTTATGTAAGTGGGGTTGAATTTTGATTTCCTGCAATTTACTTGACTTTCCAATTTTTTGCGTTATTTTTATAATTATTACAATTATTGCAATAATTGTGAAGATGGGAAAAGATGGCAAAAATATTGCTGCACTACAATATTCGGATTCCCTAAACTTATCGAAGAAAATATAGTCTGTATTTTAAATCACGCCTGTAATATAAATCTACAAAACCCTTTAGTACATTTTTATCAAAAAAATTAATATTTATACTTGCAAAGTGTAACTTAAATTTTGTATTAATATTTAAATATTTCAGTGTTATATACCAAAAAAAACTTGAAAAAGTTTACGTGCAATAAAATATATTTGTTAATTAAAATAAATACGTACAGTGTATAGAAAAAGTAAGCAACTGCACATTTTTCTTTGTAGCGGCTAATGCAACATAAATTGAAGCTTTAAGTTGCAAAAATTCTTATAATAATGTAAATTGACGCGTTGAAAAAGTAAAAAAACTAACAAAATAACGCTCAATTATAGCTTTTTTTGACAAGTGTCAATAAATTAGATGCTAAAGCTAGTAAAAACTTAATTTCAGAATTACACACTGAAAAGATTTATAAGTCAAACTGATCTTTTTACAGTAAAATATTCTCAAAATACTATCAATATAATTGTATCTGTTTTTTCGTTGTTTTTTTTAGTCGAATACTTATACAATTTTATTCTTAGATTTCTAAATTTATACTTTTCATCTGTAAACAAAAAAAAATACAGCATATTTTTAGTTCCGTACACCCAAACATGATTCAGGTCTTCTTGGATACAAAAACAACAAAAAATAAATTTTATTGTATTAAATTAAAATTTAAGTTGCCTTGTATTATTGATTAAAAATTAGTAAAAAACTATAAGATGAATAGAACAAAATACAATCTTAAAAATATTTTTATTACATAAAAACAATATTTTAAAGTCAGAATCAATGCTTACTTCTACGTAATCTGTTTTATATACTTATAAAAACTATTGTTTTATCCGTGAGTAAAATCAACATCTAAACAGTGAAAAGTAAAAAGTTCCAGATAAAATTATCCTTCCATGGTCGTAATCTTAATGTTCTCATTTTATTTCAGTTTTTACTTACCGTAGCATATGGAATTGGGAAAATTTTAAAACCCTGTAAAAGCTGTATTATGCGTTCAAGTTGAAAAAATAGCAAATAAATATTCTATAGATCAGTTTAACACAGGTTATTAATCTTGTTTTATATTTTATATATTCAAATTTAAATTTAAGGAAAATATATTGAGTCTAGAATTTTAAGTTCAGGGTTTACTAGAACATGTTCAAGGTAAAAACGTGATGTTTGCAACTCAAGCTTTTTTTTCGTTCCACTGTTATATGTAATGTAGAAAAGAGTACCCATAAAACGATTTATTACTCTGCGAACAAAATTTCCCTGTTCTTAAACAAGTTTTTGTTTGTTTTTACTCAATTACAAACTGCTGTATGTTCTTTTGTAAAAAAAATTTGATGAAAATTAAATTCGGTCAATTTTGTTGCTTAAAAATGTATAATTCTTAGAATTCCGATGTATATTGCATACAAAAAAAGACTTAATGTTTAATTTATTAATAGTAAGAAGATTTGTGTTTTTAAAAAACGCATATAAAAAATAAAAATTAGTCTGGAATCTATAAATATAATTTGCCTACATACGAAACCAAAAATCATATTGATGTATAAGCATGTCCATATACTAATTTTTTATATAATCTTATTGTAGGCGAAATGTATTTTTAGTTAAGTTTATAACGTTACGAACAAAAGCGTTTTAGAAGGTTTTAATTCGGCAAAATAACATTTTTTTATCTTTTAGTGCCATTCATGGGCCAATACCATACATTTATGTATGGGATTGTCCACAAAAAGACAATATTACAAAATTTCGACTTAAAAATTTTGCCAAACACCTTTTATCAATTTTTTGTACCAGTTGGAAAGATTTTCAAACAGGCTTAGTACTGGTATATAATAAAAATATTTGGGTGTGTCTTTTTCATTTAAAAAAAAAACGTTTATGTGTTTAAAAGTTTTTTAAAAAGTAACCGTTGTGTCGTTTTCATAATTTGTATTATTTGCCTAAATCGTTTAAAAAAAACGTGTCTTTTTTTGCAAAAAAACGTTTATAATTACAAGCAAAAAACTATGTGTCGTTTTACAGTTATAAAAAAAACGGTTTTTTTTAAAATGCATAAGGTGGTAGCTTTTTCAGATTTCTCTAAAATTTTAGCCGGGCATAAACATTTATATCATAAACACATATGTCTTTTTCAAATTTTAGGCTCGGGTTGTATACGCTTATTTTTCATGCCATTAAAAAACGGTTTAATTATTTTTTATGTCTTGCCAAAAGTTTGCGTAAAAATATAAACAATAACCACATATACAGACTATAATTATCGAATATATCTTTTTGCTTATTACAAAAGGTTGAAATGTTATTTTCAGTACTAACATGATAAAGGAATTAAACGAATACAACAAATATAAATTTAGGACAAATATTATTCAGTATTTGAATAAACACTAAGTTTCAATTTGCGTATATACCTTACTTTTCCATGCGTCTAATGTTATGTCAAATTTTTGAAATTAAAAAAATTATCATAGATTATACATACACATTTTTTATGTCCATTTACACAGTCCATAATAAGTATTTTCATAATTATTTTTATTTATAATTATATTTTCAATTTTGTTACCCTCCTATTTGAAGAAGAGAGGTAAGAAAAAAAAACGAATAACGCCAATTATATGGAATTACATAGTCAAATGACAAATAAATACATATATTTTTTATTTAAAGAGTAGAACTCTTGCTTGTTATAATTTCTTTCTTATTCTTCTATTTTATCTTATGTCTTCTAATAACACATAATAAACATCTAAATAGATGTTTTTTAAGCATGCCCTAGAAAGATGGTCATTTTAAAATGTGTTTATGACGTCATTTAAAATTGCTCAAAATGAATTTTATTTTGTAAAAAAGACACATCCGTTTAAAAACACGAACTAGTTTTTATAACCGTTCCTTAAAAGCGTTTCTGCCCGCCGAAAACGACACAAAAATGAAAGTTGATCACTTTTCCATAAAAACGTTTTTTAAAAGCGTTTTTGATCGTTGAAATTTACAAAAAAAAATAATACGGGCAAAAACAGTTTATTGCAACGTTTTCATAACACTTTTTAACGTTTAAAACGACACGATCGTATTTTTTTATACGAACACATTCGAAACTAAATGAATCTACGTTCGCAAATGCAAGCCTGTTTATCTGAAAAAGACAATCCCTAAGTTTATCTTAAAATTAAAACCCACGATGATTGTAACAAGCCACAACATATTTTAAAGACACTAAATGTTCTTTTTTTACAACTTTTTACACCTTTTTTTTTATTTAAAAAAGTTATTAGCACTAATAAATAGGTTTACTCATAATCATTATTAGTTTAAAATAAAACCCTTAGATTTTTACATAAAAATGATAAAAGAAAGTAATTTTGCCAATAACGCTAAGCGATCCTGCCTTTGTACCCAGAATTTATTGCTTTTAAAACGAAAAAGCATTTTTATCAATTTTTCCGCGTTTTTTTCCGGAAAAAATTTAAAATGCCATACTTTGGTTTTACATGGCGTTTATATTATCAAAAAAGGTACAAATAAACATTTATTTGTAGAAATTGGTTCTTTTTACGCTTTTAAATGGGTTTATATGTAAAAAAACATAAAAGTATTAGTAGATTGTATACTTCTTTGTCGAAATTACTATGCACACATACCGTCCTTCCATATATATTTTGATTTTTTGTTTTTAAATTATTACCACATGTATTTTTGTTGTACGTAATTTTCTATTTAACGTAAAGATTTACAAACAAACACCTTTTTTGATTTTAAAAAAGATATTACTGGGGGTGCTGTTTTTTTTCTGGCTCTAAATGTCATTTTACTAAGTTACAAGTAACCAAATTTTTTACCATAATGTTTTTAAAAAAACTGTAATAGTTATAGTTGCGAAAGTTTGGGGTAAAACTAATTTTTAATTTACGCAACTACACAAACGAACTTTATTCAAAGCATAGAGCTCGCATTAAATATTTAATTCGTAAATTTAAGTTTAGAAAGGCATTTTTACAAAATTAAAAATCGTCAAAATTAATAGTAAAGACCGTGAGTATGCAATAAAACGATTTGGTGACCAGAGGACCCCTAAAAATTGTTGAGGAATACATACAAAAGCTTTTTTTTACATCTACATGAAAAAAAATGACCTGTACGTCATGCGCGTATTTAGAGGGAGTTTCGAGGGGTTTACATCCCCCTTCACAAAAATTTTTGCGCGCGAATGTAAGAGGGGGTCTAAAATAAGAAGAAAAAAATTTAAGCAGAAAATATCAAAAATAAAATTATCTTGAATTTGTTAAGTTTGTTTTTTTTAATTGGATTTTTGTCGGATCACTATTTTTTACTTTTTTTCTTTAAAACCCCCATGCAAAGATTCTGGCTGCGCCACCGCTGTACGCAGTGGCGTAGCCAGTAATTTTGTTTCACTAGGGCTAGTCAGTGTTTTTTTCAAAATATGGCGTAAAAAAATGATTTAAATATGCAAAAATCATAATTTTATTTTTTTGTAAAATTTTATTTTAAAATTAGGTTTTTGGTTCAAAAAAAATATCTGCACAAAAAAAGACCCCCCTTACATTCAGGCGCTACTATTTTTGTAGGAGAGG